>OY756405.1:5803114-6055614 GCA_963576865.1 Anania hortulata
CTCTTTTTGCTACTTTAGTAGGAAACCATCCCGTTTGCGGCCGCCGTTTGCTGGATGTCACGCTTAGTGTCTGGTGTCAGCGGCCGAGACGCTGAGAGAAAAGAAACGTACGAACGTATCATATGCGGAACTGTCTCACTAAGATGCTAGGAGATAAGCGAGGCATCCAACAGTGCAGCCGCGCCATATTGGGTCCAGAACAGTGAGGTGTGGAGACAAACTGTGTTTTCATATAAATGAAAACCAAAGCAGAGTCCGCTCGGGCATTTGTATGAAAACACAGCTCCTCTCCGCTTTGGTGGAAGCGCCCACCTTAAGCCTCGGACAGACCAACCTGACCCCAGGATTAAAATATTGTCAAGCGATAAACCAGGTGACACTATATATATATATATATATTTTAGGTCCACTTACGCATCTTAGGATTAGCGAATTTAATCCCGTACTATCCACTAATACGGCACGGCATTAAATATCATACTATAGCTGTTAGGTTGTATGGCGTTGACAGAGACAGATGATTTTTAATCCCGCACTCAACTAATGCGGTGGTGCGCAAGTGGACCACTTTTAAACTTATTTCACGTGATTTATCGGATGTCAACTTATCGAAGCGTTCTGAATCGGGGGCAGTTCAGATTATGGTTAAAACTAAAAACACCAAAGACAAAAATAAATCTATGCTCTCAAAAGTTAACACAAAAGACTGACATCCGATGCTGAATTCCGGGAACAGATTCACAATGACCTAGTTCTCTATCGACCCCAAAGATGGCGCTTTTAAAATTTTGCCCCCAAAATATAGCAAACAAGCAAAATTTGAGCTTTGAAACATTCCGAGGGAAGGATGTTAAGTGTTCACAGTCGGGTGGGCAACAAAAGAGGAACACTGGTAATCTCCCCTCTGCGCCACAGTAGAAATAGAAACAGTACGCTAACTTTTTGATCACAAAACAAATCATGCAAAATTGCAAACATAGACACTATACACAGACGGTCTATCATATTTTCAAAGTAACTCACCCGAGCGTGCCCTGCGCCATCGCTGCTGGCCGTATTTTTATCGGACTGCAGAAAAGGAGGGAACAATTACATCAATCATCAAATTATCCATAAGTTCTATGATAGTATATAGTATAAAAAATAATTGTACCTCTTAGAAATAACTTGCGCTTCTAATATTAGAGACACAGCATATCAAATTTTGGACTCAATCTACCAAATTATCAGTAGTGATGCGATTTTGAGAATGCAATGGATTCTGTTTCATGTTGATGGGGAAACTAAATAGCAGTAAGCTTGAATCGAAGGGCAGCGAACGAGGGTCCAACTTTTTCAACAGCACTATATTATTCAGACCATTACCAAAATATAAGAATTTGTTTTGCCAAATGGAAAGAATAGTTCGATGAGCGATCCATGAACAAAGGAATTTAGTATCGAAGTACTTAAAACTAACTCCTCATATCCTATTGTTTTCTGTATCAGAATTAAGTCGACGACAAATAGTGACTGCACACAGGTTGCGATCCGGACATGTTCCGCTCAACAAATTTACTTACCTCACGAGGAAGGTTAAGTCTCTTATTTGTGAAATTTATGGTACAGAGGAAGAAGTCGTACAACATATTATGTTGATGGGATGTGTCCGTTCGCTGTAATGCTCAACTTACATAGCAATTTTAAAGGAGTAGCTAGCTTGTCATTTTTTTCTGACAGGCTATCAACAACCGATCAGTGTGCAGATTTCGTCATGATATTTTCCCTTACCGTCAGGTAGTAATATCTAAAACTACTGTAAGTAATACTAATTTAATTAAGTATTGTACAAACTCAACGGTACGCATAACCGCACAGATCGAACGCACAACCTCGCGAATAGGATACTAACGTTTGTCCACTGTGCTGTCATTAAGGACTAATTTACCGCCCAGTTTTTAACAGTATAAGAATTGTCAACACTCACAAAATATTCTTGTGTGACGTTATCATAATCATCAACATAACCTACACAAAGGGGGTCTACTGTATTCATTTCTACTGTGTCCAGGCTGTCTCTCTTTTACGCTACTACTTGGTAGAGAGTTGTAAATAACGTTTAAAACCAAGTTTTTGTGACATAATGCGCCGTGAATAGGACGACAGGTCCGGATTGCCGCAAAGGGTCTGTGATCATGACCGTGAATTATTATACCATTTGACGTTGAATGGCTATTAAAAAGTGTACCTGTCAGGCGTACGAAGAAAAAGAGTCAATTTAAACAATAATAAATACTTATAGCAATCACACCAATGACCTAGTCCCAAACTTAGCAAAGCTTACAAGCTTGTACTATGGCAACTAGATAAAGTATGAATTCAAATTTATTTGTTTGCCCGAAAAGTGATAGGCAAGATGGTACAATGACAAGGTCGCACATTTCACCATAATCTGGCATGCAAATATTCAATTTACATTTAACAAATTTAGAATAAATTAAATAATGTCAATAGTCTCAAGCAATGAAAAAAAATTAATGCAAAATAAAATGTACACTGCCATTATAAAAATCAAATAGAAATCAATTTAATAAATAAGATAATGTAAGTTACAGCTTCTTCATCCGAAAATTGTGGTTAAAGAACAATTTTTCCTCTAAAAAGAAACTAAAATATAACTTAATGATAATGAAATAAGTCACTGAAAGTATTCATCTATGGAGTCGAAACAAACGAAAAGTCGATTTTAATTCAATATCTAGACTACTAAAAACATACAAGCAATAAATATAATTAAAAACATTAATAAACATACATAACTGCTCATAACACAAACAATTGCTCCTTGCGGGATTCGAATCCGCTGCCGCTGGCTTCAAAGCGCTAGCCACTACACCAGACCGTCGTTTAAAAGTATCTATCAAGGACGAAAAGGTCTCATTCAAATGTAAAGTTGATCTTCTGAATGGCGTAATGTCGTAATAACCAAGAAATCAAAGGCTAGGTATCTAGAAATTCTACTTCCACTAGTCCACTAGGGATTACTAAGCCAATGTTTACGGTTCGCCGGTCAACAAAGACTTAGTAGCAGCTTATGGAACTAACTGCCCTCTATTATGCATTACGGAACTATTGGAGTGCATTGTATGTTTCAAGTTGGGCTTTAAAATTGTAACGGTTACAGAATTATAAACTACTAGTTGTGCCCATAGTATCGCTCGCGTGAAATACGGCATGTCACCCTCTAGGAGGTAGATTGAAAAATAGTACCCTATGTTCTTCCGTAGGGTTTAAGCTCATTTCGTACTAAATTTGGTACGTTTTCGCGACAAAAAGAAGCGTATGTTCTTCTCCAAGGGCAAAATTGTCTTTACAAAAAATCATCAAAATTGGTTCAGCGACTTAGGCGTAAACACGTTACAGACAGACAGACAGACAGTTACTTTCGCATTCATAATATGAGTATATAAAAACAAGTTGACACGACAAGACATTTGCGCCCGTAGTAGGTACATTCCTATTCCTGTAGAAAAAAGGAAGTTCAGTATAGATTTCCTAAATTTGAAAATTTGCAAATTTATCTTTCAAACAATCTTGTCAATAACGACCACAACGCAAAAGATCCGTCACACATGTGGCAATTAATTTATAAAACACATTTATTTAAACTTTATTGCAGACATTAAAAAAAAAACAAATAGCAGACTTAATGCCAAAAGCATTCTCTACCAGTAAACCAAGGGGCCGCAACAGAGATAGTATACATTTATTTATGCTTCACTTGTAACTGTTTAATCAAATTTTGGAAGTAGTTTTTAACTTTAGATCAAGAAAGTTTTTTACTCACTCCTAATTGACGTATCGGTTTATAACTTTGTAAGTATCTGAGATTCGGATGACACTACAATAGTTTGACACCATGGTGTTGATCTGATGATGGAGTCAGGGGGTAGAGGAACTCTTCAATGACTACTTTACTAGTAGTCATTGAAGAGAGTTGAGAGAAGGTTTTACTAACCTTCGTGTTTGCTTATTTGATTCGTTCTGACAAGTTCCCAATACACATTAAAGAGTGTTTATAGTTTTATAAATTAAAATATACCATTTTTTTTTTATAAAGACTTGTTTTTGAACTTAAAAATCATTTGTTATTTATTTAAAGTTATTGTTTTTTTAGTAAACAGATTTTTGGGTTAATCTGATAAGTCCAAGTGAAAACATAGAAGATTAATGGTTTTCTGTCAAAGATGAATCAGATCAGTTTGTTTTATGTTGTTTATAAAAGTAGTTCTATTGACTGTTTTTTTTTACTTTGTGTTCCTCTTTGTTTGTGGAGCTCAAATGAATATAAAAAGGGACGTTTAATTTATAATGTCCTGCTGCATCTCGAAATATACAAGAACCTATTAATAGAACAGCTTACTTCTTATACCAAACTTTTTGGTCACTTGCCTATTCAGTTTGTTAGTGAATTTGTGCTAGTTCTTCAGAATTAGGATAAAAAGGGACAAATAAAAATGAAAAGAAAAATTAATCTTTATTTGCCACTGGCGTTCATCTAACAGCTGACTTTGATTCTAAGTTAGATTCAGTCAAAATTGTGAAAAATAATATTTTTACATTTAATGTTTATTTATTCCTGTGATACGAGAATACCGTTTTAGATAGTAATGTTACTGCGTGCCATGTGGGGACGGCCGTACTGAATACACTTCCCCACAGCCAACAGGAAGCGTGTCGTAATAGGCGACTAGTTCCTGTAGCACGAGTCGGGCAGCAGCGTCTGCGTGCGAAATGTTATAAAAACCTGCGCTCGCCAACCCGCCTGCCAAGCGTGGCAAGTATTGGCAATCCCCCCCGTCATTAATCATTGGGGAAGGCCTATGTTCAGCAGTGGACGTCGTATGGCTGAGATGATGATGATGATGTTACTGCGAGCGGATCGACACTGGATTGCGACTCCTGTTAGATTACGGGAATAGGGACTTAGGTCGTCTGTCCACCTTGTGGGTGGACGTCCTACGCTGCGCTTGCCGGTACGTGGCCTCCATTCTAGAACCTTTCTACCCCATTGGCCGTCAGTTCTACGTACTATGTGCCCCGTCTACTGCCAATTTAGCTTGCTAGTCCATCGGGCTATGTCAGCGACTTTTGTTCGTTTACGGATCTCCTCATTTCTGATTCGATCTCGCAAAGAAACCGATCATAGCCCTATGGAAAGCCATAGCAAAGTATTTAGTCTAATTTATGCGAAAATCGAATATATAATACCAAAAACAGAAGTCGCTTATCAAGTGTAATTAAAATAATTATTTCAAGAAAACCACGCGTCATTGCCTTACATAAAAGGAAGACGTAACTATACATAATTGTAGGCATCGCCTTTTCAAAATTAGTAACGGCTTGCAAATTACATAAACACTTATACAAACAGAGATATTACCATACCAATGTGGTCACGTCGTCGCCTCACAACTGGTATTGTATAGATTTACTAGAACAAGTATATCAGCCAGTCGATTTCGCTTGTAGATATTTCGTACCGCGAATACCGGGCTCTTGTCACATGTACTTATATTTTAAACGACGTTTTTGTTTAGTTTCAAAGTTCGTTTAGTTTTCAGTCAACAAATTATGAATTATAAGGATTTTTAATGGATTTCACGCTTAGCGCCTACTTTTCCATAAGCGAAATTTATCATTTCAGCCATAGAAAGTCCACTGCTGAACAAAGGCCTACCCCAATGTCCCAACATCGGGGGGATTTCCAACACTCACCACGCTTGGCAGGAGCGCAGTTTTTATAAGATTTCGCACGCAGACGCTGCTGCCCGTCTCGTGCTACAGGAATTAGTCGCCTCTTACGACACGCCTAAGCGAAATTACTAGATTTAAAAGCTCTTAAGAAAAAAAGTGTTTTGAATGAACTGGCTGTTCTATACCGGATGTACTACAGCCGGTATTATTGTCTTATCGTCGCTATGGCCAGTGGCCACTCAGAGCCAATAATGGCCATCTTCCTGCGCTTCGTGTGAAGAAAGGGGACCGTGTCAAGGACGCGTAGATTTGACCAATAAAACATTTAGGGTTAACTAATTGAACACTCAACTAAAATTTAAAAAAGGGTATTAGTACAAAAAATACAAACTAAGCTATACAGGGTTATCTGTAAAACATCAACAAACTTCTAGGGGCTGATTCTACGGAACCAACATTGAAATCTAAAGAAAAAATGTCACTCCTCCATACAAACTGATGTCAGCTGGTGGCGGCTTAGTATGGGGAAGTGAATTTATTTTTTGCGATTTCGATCTTGGTCCCATAGAAAAAGTTGTGGTATTTGAGCACCAGAATCAGCCCTTAGGTTATTTGAGGTTGTTGATGATTTACAAATAACCCTGTATAGCTTAGTTTGTATTTTTTTTGTTTCAATTCCCTTTTTTTTCACTTTAGTTGAGTGTAAAAGTATGCCTATTATATGTCCCACTGCAGGGCACACAAGCCTCACCTCAACTATGAGATGGTTTGAATCCTAAATTGACCCGGACCGGAAATCGAAACCGGGTCTTTACGTTCATGGCAACGCCACTACGCAAATCGGATTGCCTTCCTGCTATGATAAACATATTTGATTCTAATAAAGTAACGTTTATTGTAAAGCGAAAACACATGTAGTACATAATACTCTAATCCGTCTTAAATAGAGAGGTATGTGGGATCCGTAGTGTCGCATTGCGTAGATTGAATGTTTGCTAAAAGAATTATTCTACTGATAACGAAGTGCGTAGTGTGCATACATACGACTAAGTCAAGGTAAGATTCATTATCTATTCTAATTAAATCCTATGGTAAATCTTTAAAATGAGGTTTCATGTCACGGACGCCATAGCGTGCTTAGATCATTGGTGTCAAGTCATTTAGCCGTAACTTCGGTAAATATTGCGATTATTACCTTAGTTAAGTGTCTACTCTGTGATGTGCAGTGACGAGAAACAAGCATACTTACTCAATTTTTCTCTGCCTGCCTAGCATGAGCACTGAAAAACACGATATGATATGATATAGCGAAATATCGACACCAACTGTAAAAATATGATAGATATAGCCGCCATGTTGAATCACCGTCACATATTAAGATCGCTGTTTCGATAAAAAATTAAAATGGCGGCTAAATCTATCATATTTTTAAAGTTGGTGTCGATATTTCGCTATATCATATCATATCTTGTTTTTAGTGCTCATGCTAGGCAGGCTGGAATGGACTCAACTAATATGCTTATTTAATTATTAATTGGTTAGTACAATTTTGAGAAGGAGATAAATCGTTGAATCTGTGTTCAAGGAATTACACAACGTCTTCTAGTCCAAAATACCTCAGTGCCTAAAGACGACAATCTACAACCAGTGCGTTACCAGTGGTGACAAATGGAACTGAAACGTGGCCGCTTACTATAGGCTTCATAAGAAAGCTCAAGGTTGCAAAGCGTGCTATGAAAAGCGCTATGCTCGGTGTTTCTGCGAGATCGAATCAGAAATGAGGAGATCCTTAGACAAACAAAAGTCGCTGACAGAACCCGACGGATTAGCAATTTGAAGTGGCAGTGGGCCACATAGCATGTAGAACTAGCGGCCGATGGTGCAGAAAGGTTTTAGAATGGAGGCCACGTACCGGCAAGTGCAACGTAGGACGTCCAAAGTGGACAGACGACCTGGTAAAGGTTTCAAGAAGCCTTTGAGTGCAGGCCACTTTCAACCGATTTATAGCCGATCTAGAAGTCATTTGGGGTGGCCTATGTTCAGCAGTGGACGTCCTATGGCTAAAATGATGATGATGATGGTGACGTCAAAACTAATTTTCGACGTTATTTCAGTTGCATATGCTGTAAAGAATTTTTAGGTTACATCACTATTGTTTCTCTGCAATATAAAAATTCGGCGTTATCATGAAGATTGAAAATCTTTTTAAGACTTTTAATAGTTTTATTTTTATCTAATCTATTGTACTTGATTGAGGTAGAGAGATAATTCGAAATCACTTTTGCGAATACTTTTAAGACTTGTCCTAAATTATGCAATAATTTTGTTAATTTGAAAAAATCTAGTGTTAACTAGCATTACCTACGTAATCTTCAAAGAAAGTATTCCGAAGTGTATAACTAAAATAGCTAGTGACGCCAGCAATGGTGTAAGTGTTTTATTCTTGGTCTCACCAGATGCGGTGGGTTCGGTAGGGATGTGCCACTTATATCTGATAAACGTGGTCGTTAAATATGCGCCACGTAACAACTTAAAGATTATAAATATATAACCCAAATGTATATTTTTTTAACCATATTTTTCCTTTAATAGTGACGTATTTCAATAACAACAATATTTAAATTTAAATTACTCCGGTTAATTGGATCGTGTTTGCTCATTCCTAACCTGAGGACCCATTCATAATCATCATCATTATCATTTCAGCCACAGGACGTCCTGTCCTGACGTTACTGCTGAACATATGCCTTCCCTACTGATTTCCAGATTGGCCGGTTGGAAGCCTTATAAGTTGGAAGATTAATAATGTGACTAGACAACTTTTGATGATAAAGTGAAAAAATAGGTTATGTCAAAGTGACATTAAGCGGCGCCAATCCTAATGTTATAATTGAACGTTTACTATGTCATTAAAAGTTATCAAGTAAAAATTAAGAGAAAAGGGTCACAAAGCAAGAAAAAAATAGCATTACTTTGTTTGTCAACTTGGTCATCGTACTAAGGAGTAAGATGACCAAGTAGACAAGTAGAGTAATGCTATATTTCAATACTCGTTATAATAATTTCATATAAAATTAATTGGTGTTGAAGGACGTGTAAGAAAGACATGAAAAAAGTCGACGGGTAAGCTAACGTATTTGATAGCTCAGTTGAAGATTTGGATGAGCAGTTGCCCGGATATCGAGTAGACGTGAGTTCGATATCCACCTGAGGCGGTCGATTTAAATACAATACAAGTAAAAACAGATTTCGACGAAATGGCGTCATAAGTCCACATCAATTCAATACCGAGATATAGGGTTCTCCAAAATATACGACACCAACCCCAATTCCTGATCAATAGACTAAAAAGTTAGTAAGAGATTTTGAAGATAGATAAGCAAGTGAATAATTGTGAATATTAAGTGCTGACACTTATCCCATCACTAGAAAGTCAATGTTATTTATTTACAAGGTGAAGTCGACGAAAGCTCTGTTCAGAGGGAAATTGAGGTGCAGTCGGATAACCTCGGGGGAGAGAGGGCGACCTAGAAATGTGGATCCGATGGAATGTTTCGCGGGTCGAATACCATGGACCATAGTTTCTCAACATTTCAGTATCATCACGATATAAATGTGTAGCACCTATTTATTATTCATGATGATTACTCTCGTTAGTTAGGTTTCAATTGTTTTTCTATCACAGTGAATAGTCACAGTGAACCCCGCCCTGCCCCCTACGTAAGAAAAAATAAGGTTTGTATGAATACCCCTCCCCCTTTTTAAATCTTAAGTAGGATTTGTATCCTATCAAATTACATAGAAAAAGTAGCTAAAAAAATAAATAAAACGCGTTGGTTTGTGTGCCTCATTATAATCCCAATTGTAGTTATTTCTTTACAGATTGAGAACCACTGACTTTAATATACGAACAGCAGTCCGGTTATTATAGTTACCCACGTATTGGTTAATATAGAGGGCGGGACTAAGAATCTGGGTGACAGTTAACAAAGGTACTTAGACCTCCCATTTAGGGTTTCTAGTTCCCACATTAGGTGTGCCCTAATCTTGAGGATAGTTAGGATTCTGAATCTTAGATACTATATTCCAATATCAATATCAGTCAACCACAAAACGACAAGTGTACTTGATCGACTTATAAACCTTTAGTTCTTCAACAAGTAAGGTTCGATGTCAATTGAGAAATTTTGAAATATGTAGCGGGTTCATCAATATATCTTATCAGCTGTTACAACTACGTGTTCATATTATACACCGTGCTTTTTAGCCGCCTTGAAGACGTTTACTGGATATCCTCACCATAAACATGAACAACTTTTTCTATGGATCCAACTTCGAAACCCTAAAAAAAGCAGTCCCATATCTATGTAGGTGTACAAAAGCAAAAGCATTTTTTTCAATTCCATTTATTTACCTACTTTTTATTTATTTATTAAGTAGGTACACGTGTACCTAATTGCTTACATGCAAAGATGATTGCGTAATAAAGTGTTTATCGACTATAAGATGTGGTGATATGAGATAACGTCAAGATACGCAGCGGTTCTGATATGACAGTTGACACGCAAAAAAGGTGACAAAATATTCAAATATCTTGATACTAGCAGTCAAAGCCAGCAAATGAATCAGTTTTTATTATTATTTTTTAAATAAGATGTAAGAGGAGAGAACCACCCTGACTGATCTGCAACGGGAATCGAACCCGGGACCTTTTGCTTTCAAGGCATCACCGCGCCACTACCTCAATCAGGGCCCCTAGTATGACCACCAAAACACGATATGATATAGCGATAAATCGACACCAGCTGTATTTTTTTTATTTGACAGATACAGCCGCCATGTTGAATTTTTATCGAAACAGGTATCACAACATGTGACGTCAGTGTAACGGCGATTCAACATGGCGGCTATATCTATCATATTTTTACAGTTGGTGTCGATATATCACTATATGATATCGTGTTTTGGTGCTCATGCTAGGAATACCTATAACATTTTTCTAATGAAGTAACTTTAAAATGTAATGTGTCGCAAAAGTCATGACAGTACTTAATATTCTAATCCAAGCATGTAGTATATCAAAACTTTTACTTTAAAGGCAAATACCATGTTGAACATCTTAATATCGTGAATAATTCTTACAGGACGGTCGATAGCCACAAATGGAGCGAGGGGTCGAGGAACCAGGGTCGATACCGGCCGATGTAACATCGCTTGTTGGCTTAACAATTCGAAAACTAGCGAAAGTAAGGAAACAATTATTGGTTCTGTACAAACTCAAATCCCCTGAAATACAGGGTCAGTTTTGATAAATGAAAAAACTTTTTTATTATATCACACCAATCTTTTAACAATTGCACTAATTTATTTTGTCCTAAACTAAGTAGATAACGGATAAGCATACTCAAATACGTTAAACATAAATAAAAATACAATGGCTCTTGATCATCCCACAAACATTTGCCCCTTGCGGGATTCGAACTCGCAACTGGCTGGATTGGGCCAGTGACTCACACCACTGAAATGAGATTTATACACTGAACCTTTAACAGGTTCAGTCTATAAACCTATAAAAAATAATCTAATTAAAATCTCTAATTAAAATAGTCAGTTACATAGATGGAAATGCAAAAGAAACGAGCATTCTCGAGCATTATTGTCGTTCGTTCCACGACTAACCGAAATCTTCAGCCAACTAAATAATAAATCGCCATTGGGGCGCAAACAATAGACTAATAACTAATTACTGGTTAAAGAAGACGTCATAGGACATTGTCACCCACATCACGAAGAGACAAAAGGTGACTTCAATGTACCGAACGCCATAGATGACCATAGTTCTCGGTCGCTCGATATGGAGTCGCGGGCCGTCGAGTGCGTACACATGAATCGATAGTCAATTGTCTTGGGTTTGTTGACCAACGTGTGATTCGAGGTAGGATGTGTAAACTTACGATCGTACTGAGATTATTGATTAGGGCCCGTGTAGTCGCCAAATGTAAACTAACATGTGGTTGCAAAAGCCTACTACTTAAGCCCAGTTTGTCAGAAAAATATTTTAAAAATATTCTTAGAATTGTCAAAACCTACACAACATTCTGAGCATAGCAATTGTTTGTAATACTTATACTTTAGGAGTTTTTTTTTAAAATAATTGAAAAAACAAACAAAAAATATGCTAATTCTCCTTCTTCTTTTAAACAGCTTAACCGATTTAATTCGTTTATACGTCGATTGATAGACCAACATAATAGCTACAAACTGAGCATAGGATTTTTATTCGAACAATGGCGTCTATGCGAAAATTATATTTACCTCAATTTTCGCAACCTAAAGACGCAGCGACTGTCGTATCAGCCAAGTTTCATTGCGCGCTGTTATGAACCGTATTTTAATGAGTTTTCGTACTATATTCGTACTAGCGTTTGTCGAGTCGCTAATTAAGGGGACTACTCGCCTTAAGGCTATCCCACACACTTTCGACAGATCGACGGGCACTTACAAATAAAGTGACAAGTCTAAAATAGCAGTTTACAGGAGACTTGGCGTGAAAAAAAAGGGAGCAAATGTAACAAAAATTTTTTAGGACGTCATTATAGATAAAAACTTTTTTTACTTGGATTCTCGCCTAGATTGTCGCCAGGCGCTGAACGATGTATCAAGCACCTTAGTGCTGCCGCAGCCTGTCTTCTAAACTAAATACTGTTTCCAATTCCGCTGTGGGAAAGTATACTCTGAAACTTTGTTGCCGAATATTTATTCACTCAAAGCAAACAGAAGAGGGAATTTGTTATTACTTCGTTCAAAATATACAAACAGAAAACGCGAAGCTCTCAGAAGCACTGTTTCAAGTTTAATATACAAAATTTACAGCCTATAAATCTTTTCAAGCATCTCTAAAATTTATTTAAGTCATTTGCAAGAAAATATGTCGGGATTTCCAACCTTGGAATAAAGATACGAACCGAAGAGCTTAATTCTAATAAAATCGAAGAATAAAAGAGTTTTATAGCATATATATGGACATAAAAAAGTATGCTCGACATTTTTAGAATATTATGGAAATATGCAGGACGTATACATGGTGTACAAAAGAATATGACACTCCTTAAAACCACGTAATCAGCTGATTAACTGTTATTAACCCTATAGAGTAGTAATGTCATTTATTTTGTTCTACAATAATTCTGTCATGTCTGAAAAATCCGGGCCGTATTAAATTTATAAATATCTTTAGACAACATCACATACATTGCTCTGATCCTGTGATAAGTAGCTTTAGCACTTGTGTTACAGAAATCAGAAACAACGACGGTACCACAACACTCAGACCCGAGACAATAGAGAAAATATATATTTTTCTACATTGACCAACCGGGAATCGATCCCGAGACCCCGAGATAGCGACACCAAACGCATGACTTACGTCCTGCTCGAAACGTCTTATTTGAAAGAGCCCTGAGATAAGAGAGATAAGATAAGATAAGAGAATTTTTATTTACGTAAACATGTGTGAGATATACAAAGCATTGGCCGACATAGTTAATTGGTGTTAGTGTCATTAGTATCAACATGTCTTACCGATATACGGTGTGTAAAATTTTTAGTGTTAGTTCGTTAGGTCTCAGTTAACATTAGCAATGTCCATCAATATACAAAGTCAAAATTATTACTCAAACAATCAACAATTGAAATATATTATATAAGGAAATTATTATTAATTATTACATTATTTTCATGTCAAAATTTGTCATTAAGAAAGTCAGTTACAGTAAAGAGGCTTATCAAATTGTGTGATCCTCTTTCGTCGACCCAGTTGGCGCAGGTGAGCAGTGTTCTGCCGTGTGGGAAAGAGCCCCGGATTGGAATCCCGATTGGGGTCTATTTTTTTTTATAAATTAGATTCAAGTCTCCGTGTGATGCAAGACGCCTCTGGGATAATTCATTTCCGGTTATACATATATAGTAACTTAGGGATGTTAATTCCTTACTTCGAGACCACGGAAATTTGTGAGCTTCCGGTGCAAAATATTATTAACCATTTATAATAAAGGATATACAAAAGTAAAAAAATAAAATTTCAGCAAAGTTACTACAAAAATTGTATTATTACTACTACCACATACCTATGTAAAGAAAAATAACTTTTTTTCAAGATCCTTTCAACTCCAAATTAAAGTTAACATTGTCTTGTGAGTTGTGTTACAATTACAATTGTTAGAAACTTCCAAAGAAACTGTTTTCAACACAAGTTCGCTACAAGAATTCTCATTCTATGTTAATTAGGAAAGTTATTCTTAAAACGTATGGAACTTCTGTTATAATACTTTAGGTAATCTACCAAATTACAAGATATTTAAAAATCTCAGTTCGATTTCTTTAAGAAGGGACGTGGGTGGATATATAAGTAAATAATCTATATATATAAAAATGAATTGCTGTTCGTTTGTCTCGCTAAAACTCGAGAACGGCTGGACCGATTTGGCTAATTTTGATCTTAAAATATTTGTGGAAGTTCAGGGAAGGTTTAAAAGGGGAGAAAATACATACAGGGTGTAACGAAAAGGTGAAATAAAACTTTAAGGGGTTATTCTACGGCTAAATTACATCAACTTTCTCTATGGGACCAACATCGAAATCGCAAAAAAAAATAACACTTTCCCATACTAAAACGCGACCTGCTGGCATCAGTTTGTATGGAAACGTCAAATTTTTATTTTTATTTTGATGTTGGTCCCATAGAAAAAGTTGATGTAATTTAGCCGTAGAATAACCCCTTAAAGTTTTATTTCACCTTTTCGTTACACACTTTAGAAATGGCAAGGAAAGTAGTAAAAACAACTATTTTATTTGCCATACAAACTGTTCGTACCAGTCAAACAGGATGCGTTCAGTTTAACTTTTATTGGCGGTACGAAGTTCGCCGGGACAGTTAGTATAATATAAAAAAATATTTTTAACTAACAATCACACCAATTTTCTAGCCACAAACTAAGCAAAGGTTAGATTACGGATAAACTAAACTCCATTAAGAAAAATTACAAACGCTCGTGCTTATCACACAAGCATTTGCCCCTTTGGGAATTCGAACCCACAACCATCTAGCGCGAAATAATTGCTAGACGTCTAGTTTTTTATGTTGGTCCCATAGAAAAAGATGTAGTATTTGAGCAGGAGAATCACCCCTTAAAGTTCCACTGCACTTTAATGTTACAAATAATCTAGTTACTTAAATCTAATTAGTCCGTCAGTTGGATTAACAGGAAATATTTGATACGTATTTTTTCTTTGTGCTGTGTGGGGACGGCCTTTAAGAATACACTTCTCCACCGCCAACAGGAGACGCGTCGTAAGAGGCGACTAATTCCTGTAGCATGAGACGGGCGACTTCGTGCGAAATCTTATAAAAAAACTGCGCTCGCCTGCCAAGCGTGGTGATTATCGGCAATCCCCCGGTGATAAGTCATTGGGGGAGGCCTTTGTTCAGCAGTGGACGCATCCTATGGCTGAAATGATGATGATGCTTTTCTCAATCAAACAAAAAATGATGAAGTTATAGCCTGTTAAAGTTTCGCGTAACGTCACGCCTTGCAAGGTGTAGCGTCACGTGCGAACTATGATGCGCTTTATCTTCGTAATTTTTTGTTTGATTGACAAAAGACAAAATATGGGTCCAATATTTTTTGATAATCTAACTGACAGACTAAATAGAATAATATTTTTTTGACCCAGGAAACTAGCCTATTAGGTACTTCTGTTGCTAGTTGCTTGTATCTAACAGTGTAAACGTTAGCGCAGTAGCAAAGATATCCCCTTATTCCTTCAAGTTAGTTATTTTTTTAGTAAGTTACTTTTTCTTCAAGGCCTAACAAACATCCAAGAATGTTAATACGATAAGACGCCAGATTGGTAGCATATTTATGACTAAATAACACACCGAACACCTATCTTTAGTTTCAACGGCAAGCAAATGAATCATATATGAGCTGTCTGACACAAACAACCTACGGAATCAACCTACATTCTTAACCCCATCATCATACTTTAACAAGCTTTCCAATAAGAACAAAGTTCTACTTAAAACTATGATATATTTAAAAACTAACAAAAACCAATATTGGTGTCGGTTTGGTTGCACCACTCTCTAAAAGTTAACGAATTAATAGAATAAAAAGGGACTTACTTACACACATCAGATTAAAAAGCTGGCAAATATTAATAATAAATAAATAAATTGTTTTCATAATCACACCAATTATCTAGCCCCAAACTAAGCAAAACTTGTGCTATGGCGACTAGATAACGGATAAACATACTTAAATACGTTTATAAACATCCATGACTTAGGTACAAATGCTCGTGCTCATCACAAAAACATTTTCCCATTAACCGAACAATAATAAATATTGGACAGCACCACATACATTACTCTGATCCTAAGGTAAGTAGCTAAAGCACTTGTGTTACAAGAATCAGAAACAACGACGAAACCACAACACCCAGACCCAAGACTGCATAGATAATATCGTTTTCCATATTGCATCCTAAGGCTATTTTAGAAGGCATAATTTGAACCCACCACAGACGTCGCTTTTCATTTACTAAGGAGCGAAAGACAGAGTAGATCAGCGATCAGCAGTTATGAATTGTATAGGAAAATTACCCGTTTTTTTTTATTTATATGTTGGCCCCGTAGTGAAAAGTTGTATCTATTTTAAAAAAAAGTCATTTATTTCAGAAACAATGTAAGGAAGGAAGGTTACATTTTTTTAGTGCTGAGAGGAACTAATAAAATATGGATTCACCTTCATAATACATTGATCACAATACTATCTAATACTATCTTCCTCAAATTATTACGCTGTCGGTACAAATATTTACCAATTTTTAAGTGACGCTTATAAATTCTCGCCTTGCGCTAAATTCGGAATCGATCTCGGCTATCGCTTCTTGAGTCCCATATTTCCAATCGATAAGCAGTCATATCATAAGTGAATTGATAAGATGTGAGCCGGAGTAGATTCAACGGAACTGTAGGGTTGTCTAATACTTATTGCATAAAACACGGTTTGTCAATCGACTTGAAAACAAAAAAGAATAGAACATAAGGCGCAGTATGTTTTTTGATCTAACTAAAGGAAATGGTACAGGTCGTATATGTATATTTAATTCAGTTTGGGTGTAATCGTGAAATTAATTTTGATCTACTTCCATTCAATAGAACTAAAATTTGTTATACATATAGAAATGTGATGAGAGTGCAATAATATTTTGTGTACTCGGGCAGCACCAAAAGGCGTAGACACTTGACGCTGCCCGACTAAACACTACTAATACTAATAAATATAGATTTATCAGTAGACATGTTGATAGTGCTAATAATATTCACATAAGAAAAGTGTCTTTTTTAACTCCTTTTTAATATACATATGAGTAGCTCGATTTGTGACAGCCCTAAATTGAAAAGAATATAGACGCGCGTAATATGCCGAACTGAGATCCCGAAAAACGTATTTCCATAAAATATGTGTTCGTCTTCGTACATTTTTATATTCGTGAGACGACTCTTTTACTTTTAGATTTTTTGCCAAGCATACCATTTTTGTGTGAACAAGCTGACAGTATTAACTATTATTTCAGAAACAATCTTGAATCTCAAGTGTTCTAATCTAAAACGGCAATTACTGAGACTTGAGACCCTCGGGAAATCATACTTAAAGCTAGTGTTTATTTTCAAATAAGACTCCATTATGGTATTAATGGAATCCTTGCTAGTCCTCAGTGGGAGACTAAGAGCCGAGTTAATATTTGAAAAGTTGTTCAAACCCTTAAAAGGTAACTGATCTTATGAAAGTTGTAATCAGATAATCGTTCTCGTAGAACAGCGAGAAAGTACCACTGATGATAAATAAACATTGTACCAGTTTCTGGAGCGATACATTTTTTGAGGCTTTACACACTGCGACTTATTGCCGCGCTTCTAAAGCGATACAATGGCGATGCAGCAGCGATACAGTTGCCATGCAAACGCGATATGGCATCGATGCAAATACGACCCAATAGTAGATGCTAACGTGATAAAGACTAAAAAGATGTCAGAAGTACCTACGTGGCGTTTTGTCGCGATGCACGAGTGAAATTACATATTTTAACAGGCGTCAATAAAACGGGGAAAACTAGGGCAGTTTAAAGGTGTCTTGGCAAACGTAGTATAGGACGCCCCCCAGCTCGATAGACAGACGATTTTAAGAGATGGCTGGGCAGTTGCTGGATGAAAAAAGCGGGAGATGGTGCTCTTTGGCGCTCTTTGGCAGAGGATTACGTCCAGCAGTAGACTGCAATAGGCTGATATGATGATGATGAAACTTAATAAAAATATTTAAAGTTATATTAGAACAAAACAAGCAAAACATAAAAAAATACTTATTGTACGTGTCACGCGCAAGGCGTGTCTTATCTATCTGTCACCTCCGATGAGATCTCGAGATAAACAATCTGTCGTGCACTTCGTTGTTTTCGGATAAATTGAACCCTTCGGTGAAATATAATATTGTCTGACAAGCAAAAAACAAATTACGTTGACAAATAAAAGTATTCAAATAAAACGTTAACAGAATCGTATTGAGGTAAATAAGTATATCTGAAGAACATATAGTTCATGGATAGATTTATATAGTATTATGGATATGTTTACAAATTTGCTGTTATCAAATCCTAGAAAAATTATAAAGACGCCTAAAAAGAAAAAAGTTTCTCTCCTAAGTTTACATGTATGAAACTTATCCTCTAACTTTTGTTCTTTAGTTTATGATTGAACGCATCGTTAGTCCACATTAATCACATATCCTAGATATTAAATGTATTTTCTTTCTTCTTTCTCATGTCCTAACTTTTAGCATGTGTCTATTGATCTGGAAGAAACTAGCCGTCTCTAACTATTCTCTACATTATTGAGTGGCTTATTTTTGTTTCTTTGCTTTTATATATACAGCAATTAAGCAGGTAAAAGCAGCAGAAACACAAACATAAAGTTGTTGTTGTTTCTAAAGATTCTGCAATGTCTTCAATATGTGGAATCCTTTAAGGCTGACTAGATTTGCGTAAAGATTGTCATATAAAGTAAATGTCAAAAGTGTTCGTTAAAGGGCTAGTTTCACTCCCTATCATCGTTTCAGAATACGATCCTGGAAAGTGAGAGATATTTTCATATTTGATGGGATCACAATCTGACCAAAGGGTGTAGATGTGACCTAGGTATAGAGTAAGACAGAATAAGCCTGGTCTTCATAGATTTATAGGAGTTTAGAACGGGGACGCAGGCATGGAATACCTAAGCTCTGGACAATTTTTATGTTGAGAAACGATTAGTTCGAATAGCGAGAGTATCAAAACGTAAAAATAGTCATCTGTGTGTCTTATCGATGTTCGTTCAATGGTGGAACGGTGATGAAGAAAGAAACTTATGGATCTCTTGAGGTCATTTGCCGAAGTATATTAGTAAAAATATACTAAGGAGAAACGATGCTGCGCCGGTCATCTTAACTATGAAGAAAATGGTAGATTGTTTTAACCAGTTACCAAGATTAGACACTATAGGCAAAACAATTGTTATGAATCGTATGTGATTCTGCGGAAGGGAACATGTACTGGTTGTAAATGTACACACAATAGACAATATCTTTATTATAAATCATAAGTGATAGGTACAGGAGACCTGTTTTTAAGTAATGGTATTAATACGAGTTAGACTGACCTGGTCTGGACTTAGGGAACTGTCTCCACTGGCATTTCTCTCCTGGTTCTGCGCCGTTCTCTCCTGTTTGCACGCGGTGTGGTACTCCAGCCTGGTGCGTTCCACCTTCTGAAGGAATTTGGCCCACGGCTTCTGTGCCTTTTTGAACGCCTCATCCATTTCTTTGCGCTCTTTTAGCTGGATCATTGACTGTGGGCAAAAAAGAAATCAAGAGTTAAATAAATATCTACGAGTAGTTTAAGATTTGAGTAATATCACGTGCACATTATAAACATAACTGTTGATTTGATTGGCGCAATGGCAGGATTTTTGTCTTTAGCGTAAGAGTCCCGGTTTAATTTCCGGCAGAGGCAATTTAGCAAACTAAGTTATATACCACTCACATTAAGGATAATATTTGAGAAAATTAAACAAACTGGATCACAATCAAGTTCTAAACACACGGAAATCAACTCCTGTGCTAAAACCATTGACTTCGTGTAAACTAATGTATATTAACAATACACTAAAATGTTTTATATGCACATAATATTGCTTTTAACATACTATCACGATACAGGTAAACTTTCCAGACACGTACGAGAATAACCAACGAAAATGGTATACAAATCTGTACCCTATTTCCACAATCATAAGAGATATGATGTTACAGTATTTACGGTCAGCAAACAAATCATGGCGCCTCAGGATGCGCAGACACGGCCAGTGGTATCGTTTTACATAATACAAGAGACACTTAACTATAATACCTACTTAAGAAATGGGTTTAGGGTATGGCAAAGTCACTTAGGTTAGGCAAACTTTCTTAGGCCAGATGGGACCGGAATTTCGCAAGATCTTTCTTATAATAACTTTGTTTTCTATTATAATGTAGTTTGAGAGACTTAAAAAAACAGGCAAGCCTAACACGTAATCAATTGAGAAAACTAAATAAATGAACGAATTTAGCATCTTTTTTTTGTTACGTAACAAATTTTAGGAACCCATAAATTGATAGACCTATGTATTTAAGGGATAATGATGTTTTTTCTATAGTAATAGTTTGCGATTAGTTACCGATTGCGTATTTGAAGGCAATAACTACATGATTTTAATTTCCAGCTTGTTTAACAACTGCAAAAAACTGCGATGGACAAACTTCAACTTTGTCTTAATATTTTTGTTATCTTCTACTTTCTATTCTGACAGACATAGTCTAAAAGGTAACTGTCCTAAAGTTATCGGACATCAAATAGCAATCTCATGCAATAAATTGCATACAATCACTTTTATCACGTGACGCGCGTAAAAGGGAACGTGCGTTTGCGCATAATTCCGTAGCACGCACGCTTGCGTCGGGCGTGACCGCGCATCTGGTGAATCAGCAAATGCCTTGCCATCAGTAAGAATTACTAGCAAACAACAATGGCAAAGATGGAAGATACCTACTTAAGGCTACTTAGCAGATGTTGGCCGCTGAAGAAATGCTTTAAATATTGTGTGTGCGCCTGCGGCCTGCGTTGCGGAGCGGCAGATGTGTATTGCCTCGCATGCTGTTTATTGCGGGCTAGACACATAGTCATCGCTTCCAAATAGAACGACAAACAAATCCCTGTAGTCAGAGAAAGCTAGTTTTTAGGCAGAGTTTGGGCTTACACAGGATTTTCAGGATGATGTCAGGATCTCAAAAAAGCGTGTTATGTTGGTATAGTTATTTTTTCTACCTTTTCCATGTGTCTGCGTACAGTCCATCCTTTGATTTAAATTTTCTATTCGCTACAAATAGGGTGAAATTGAAAACTTGCGACAACTTTTACAATGTGTTCTTTTAATGACTATATATTTTTCCTATGGCGTTAAAAATCTGTTGCATTTATCTAGATCTTCTAAGTCTTCTTAAACAGAGCCTGAGCATTATTTTCTTGAGTCTTCTTAAACAGAGACTGAGCATTATTTTCTTGTTCTATCTTTGTTTGTAGAATAAAGGTAGTAAACGATGGACAAATACGAACGAGAAGAGTTGCATAAGGACCAAAATACCATGTAAATAATGCTCTTGCTCTTAATTTACCTCTATTTGTTATCTAAATGGCGATAAAATATTGATGTGTACCCTAAAATAACAAGAAAATTGGAAAAAATATTATTCTTGCTTTAACTCTGTTCGTACCATACGAACAGAACTCACCTTTATCGATGTGAAAACATCGGTTAATTGAACTCTAGCTGACCTCTAGCCAATGCAATCAAACAATCATCTACATAATTATGTCCCTTCTTATTTAATAGCTTTAGGTTCAACGTTCCTAATCAAAAATTTACTTAGGTTAATCAGAACCTTAAATAAACGGACGATGGATACATAACAAATTGTTTTATTCATTCCATTTGACGTATTTAATTTTAACTAGCGCATGCTAATAGTTTTTAAATTGTTCTGACGTTTAGTTTTACCATTAACACAGTTACAGTGCGATGTATATAATATTTTTTTCTTACTATCCCTGGTGTTTAATTTAGATTAAACACCAAAGGTAGTAAGTAAGTATTGTTTAATATAAGGTGGCATTAAAGTATGTTTAACCGTTATCTAGTCGCCATAGCATAATTATTAGGTTCTTACATATGAAATGGCCGATACTCAATACTAGCAACTTCAACATCAAATATCTTGCGTTTGATTAGGAATTCCAAATTCAAATTTATTTCGAAATAAGGACAGAAAATATTGTTTTAAAATTCGTATTTCATTTGTTTTCACATCATTTGTTTGAGCTTTAACATAGCTAAGACAACAACTATGAAAATTCGCGGTAGTTCCACCGTGGCACCAGTGCTGCAGAATCGACTCGAAGAATGAACGACGTGTACGGACCAGGCACCGCTAAAGAAACGTTTTCGTTCTGGAAATTTCGATTTACACAATGAGCCTCGTGGACGACCTGATACTCAAGTGAATAACGAAGAATTGAAGGCGATAGTGGAAGCGTATCCATCTCAAACCACTTCTGAATTAGCAGCAGCTTTCGGCGTAAGTGACAAAACGATACTTATCTATTTGCGCCAAATCGGAAAGTCGAAAAACTCGAAAAGTGGGTACCGCACGAATTGACTGAAGCAAACCAACAAACACGCGACGCTTGCTGCGTTTCTTTGCTCAATCGTCACAATAATGAGGGGATTTTGAACCGTATCGTGGCATGTGATTAAAAATGGATCCTGTACGACAATCTGAAGCGATCATCACAATGGCTTAACCCTGGAGAACCGGCAAAACCTTGCCCTAAGCGAAAACTGACCTAAAAAAAGATTCTGGTTAGTGTTTGGTGGACCAATGCTGGTTGTTTGCAATTGTTGACAATACAAGTCTGCAGACGATTACTGCAGACTTGTATTGCCAACAATTGCAAACAATGATGGAAAAGCTCGCCATTAAACAACCGAGACTGGGATGAATTGCTCTAGCCCACTGCTTCTTCAGGATAACGCTAGACCACACACTGCACCTCAAGCGGTCGCGAAGTTAAAGGAGTTGACACTAGAAACTTTGCGTCACCCACCATACTCTTACCCAACCGATTACCACTTCTTTAAAAAATTAGATAACTCTTTACAAGGAAAAAAAATTAAATCTGATGAGGCAGTCAAAACCGCCTTAAAACAGATCATAGACTCTCTCTCCCAGGATTTTTTTCCAAAGGGATCAATGATCAGCCTATAAAATAGCGGAAGTGTATCGATAACAACGAAGCATACTTCGATTGATTAATTAATAATTTCATTTAAAAAAGTTGATTATTTTTTTGAACGGCATTTTCATATGTTAGGACCTAATAAGCTTCACTTAGTGCTCAGTTTAGGGATAGATAGAAATTGGTAAGTGTTAGAAAGTTTATTTTTTCATCACTTATTTGTGTTCGAATTGAGCATCACGTTTCAAAGTAATAGAGCAATATTTTAAATTCAATATCTATATCAATTTATTGTAAAAACAATAATTATGGCAAATATTATGTTAGATGATTGGAAATATCGGCACTTCGGCACTACTTACGGCCATTAAATACTTACAAAATACCAGTAAAATTGCGACATTCAACGGAAACCAGTCGTCGATCATAAATACGAATAACCTAGATTATACCAATTTACCCTCAAATTAAAGAAAGATTTAAAAAATGCTAGTTTTTATGTTTTATAATGGTTTTATATTAAAGGCCACAAAAACACTGGAAAACCCACTTAATTTGGAAAACCTGATTTTTAATATTCGAGGACGATCATAGATGACGGCCATAATTGGCTACTTTCCTGGGTCAAACAAATATTATTCTAAATAGTCCGTCAGTTTGATTATCAAAAAAATATTAGACACATACATACATACATGTCATTTTTTGTCAATCAAACAAAAAATGGCAATGATAAAGCGCATCAAAGTTTGGGAATGGGAGGAGCACGTGATGTCACGCAGTGCTAAGTGTCTCACGACGTGACGTCACGGGGACGGGTTTTTAAGGGGCTATATCTTCGCAATTTTTTGTTCAATTGAGTCATCTACAGACTTAAGTAAATTGTTTTGCAATCGCTATCCGAGTACGAGCACGATTTGTTTTATTTTGGTTGTGAGACTTTGGTGGAAGAAAGGTGTGGTAAAATGTATATGATCGGACTAACTTACCTAGTGACGTCCGATCTTCAATTATGTGAAGTAATCTCGTCCTCATTGTGTACAATGTAGTACGCACTTTTTGCTACTGCACTGATTA
Organism: Anania hortulata; assembly: GCA_963576865.1. Classification (NCBI taxonomy): domain Eukaryota; kingdom Metazoa; phylum Arthropoda; class Insecta; order Lepidoptera; family Crambidae; genus Anania; species Anania hortulata. Next base: position 5,827,352 of record OY756405.1, read on the forward strand.
CAATCTTCAAAGTTAGGCGCGTGCATGAACGCGTCAATAAACTAAAAAATAAATAACCGGAACGTGCCCGCACCGTCACCTATCAATGTCATCTGTCACCTGTCAATGTCATTATTTCAAAGGATAAAACTGGACACAACTTTCAAAAAGAAGGGAAACTAAGTAGTATGTAGGTATTTATAGCATATAATCTTTTTTGTACTTTAAGGATAAATACATACTAACTGGGTCGGGCTGGGGATAGGATGAGGACGAGATTACTTCACATAATTGAAGATCGGACGTCACTAGGTAAGTTAGTCCGATCATATACATTATGTTCCATAATCTCGTCCTCATTGTGTACAATGTAGATGTTCAAAGAGGAAAGTTGTGTCGACAAAGCAATATAAACATTTATTATGATCATTTATATGATTTGCTAAAGTCTTCGCACATGATAAACCTTTATTTTATTAACTATCTATTGGTAGATGCTTAATTCAAGTTTTATCTAACAAGGATATAGTTGTTTGATTAATTCATTGGAATTAATCAACCAACCCTGTATATCGATACATCCCTGTATATCGATACAACCCTGTATATCGATACAATCCTGTATGATGATACACCTTGTGTGATGATACACCCTGTATGATGATACACCCTGTATGATAATACAACCCTGTATGATGATATAACTCCGTATGCTAATACAACCATGTATATTGATACAGTCCCATCCCATTTGATGACACAAACCTGTACCTATTTTATACCATACAGGTGGGCCAAAAAATGTGTAGGAATTCTATAAAATCGAAAATAGCAAATTTTACTTTAATTGCAATACTCTTTTATTTTTGTTAAAACTGTAAGTCTTTATGAATTTATAGATTTGCTGGGACTGAGACTGATAATCCACCTGTTGTACACTTTTAAGTTTGTGCAATAAAGTTTTAAATAAATACCCCGCGCTATTAAGTAGGTATATTCTTTACGAATAAACTAGAGATCACGCAAACGAAATCGCGGGGCAACAGCTAGTTTAATAAGTTGTCATGGAAATGGAGCCAATGCTTTGAACTATTAATATCCGTCTCATTTATCCAGTAGTATGTAGTACATACTTAGTATATGGTTACCTAACAAGGTAAATTTATCGATGTGCAAGTAGGTAGTTAAGCTAGTATTTCTTCTGAAAAGACTTATTTTATTTTATATAATAAGAAAATCTAGTAACCTTTTAAGTTATCATTGTCTGTAATACAATTTTTTATGCAAATAAATTAGTCTTAGGTATTCTTAATAACTCCTGTTCAAGGTGTAGTTCCAAAGTAAAGGAAACTAAAAAAAATAATATGGATGTTTACTATCGCAAATTTTTCATTAATTATATGTTATAAATAAGGAAATTATATACAAATACTACTAGTATTGTTCCAGTAGGGATCCTATTTTGTTGACAATAGTTTCAACATTATTTTACTGAGAAAGATTGATTTTTACTCATCTTCTTAGAAAACCGTTATATGTGTTACACTTGTATGGCTGGAAATCAGTATGAGACTTCCTGCACTTTATGTGTGGATCCCTGGTAGGGGATATTAATAAGTTAATGAAACAGTCTGAATACTTATTTATAAAAAGATTCAATGACTGGTCAATTCTTGTAAGTTAATAAAAAATAAAAATAAAAATAAATAAGTAATAATTTACCAATACATCACATCGGATAAGATAGAAAGTTTACTCCGGCTCAAAATACTTGTAGCAGCCTTACAGCCTTAGTCCAATAACAAGGTAAGGCAACATTTATTGCCTGCATTGCCTTAATTATTGCCACTGATCAATGCCTCTATCGTCTCATCCATTTTTTTTTTCGTTTAAGTTAAGTTAGAAATTTTCTGTCATTATTTATCATCTCCATTTTTGCTTTACATGGTAATTTAATATCTAATAAAATTATTTATACATAGACTTACATAGGTACTTGACAATCTTCAATTATAATTGTAAGATTCATGCCTTAATTTAAATAATAATTTTAAGTCAGTAGTATATTTTTTATGAAGTTTATAGTTTCATGGATACAATTTTAATTTTTAAATTATGTTTTAATAAATCATATTTTATTATAATCATCTATTTAAATATGAACCTTTGTTATCCACCTGGGATAATTCAGTTTATTTACTATCTTTAGTATCTTGATAATTTAATGATTGGATGATTATTTATCTTTGTCTTCAATTTTTGGTATCAAACATTTTCACAAATAATAAAATGTCTAGAAATATATGGTTTATAACAAAAATATATCAAAAATTTATTTAGGTCAGATTTGAAAATTCAAGTTATCATTGGAACTTTGTGTCTAGTTTTGAATTTCTCTTACTTTTCCAAAGGTAGCAGGTACCTACTTAAAAATTAAAATAATTGGTTTTCGACCTTATGACAAGTACATAAGGATCAATTATGGTGCGACATTTTTGCCTGTAAATAAAGCTGCGTAAATCTTTCCATGGGTTTTTACTGACTGAAAATATTGGAATATAACATACAGTTACAGTTAAAAAAGTTTTTAATTATGGTAATTTTTATCTTGTTGATAACAAGGAGAATTATTTTTCCATTTCTGTAACAGTGATCTTCACTCACATTATTTGTAAGTAACACTCATCTTGAGTGTGTCTTTATTTCACTTGATGAAGACTAGAAATAATCTAACTAGCCATGGCGATCAGCTAGAATAATAACCTTAAGTCAAGCTTGATACTATGAGAATTTAAGGTTTACCCGGTTGTAACCAGATCTAATATTATAAGTTACACAAATGGGATACCATATCAGTTGTATAGGAACATACAAACATGCACCAGCCAACATCAATTTGTCATGGTCTCCAAACAGGGAGTCAACTTCCCTGTATTATGAGGTACAAGACAATGTATCTCGCCAGGGTCATTCGACCAGAGTATCGAACCTGGGACCTTTTACGTTAAGGCACTTCACGAATCAAGTGGACTAATGATCTTTAAGTCACAGATATCAATTAGCAATGTCAAGTAATGTTTATTTATATAATTAAGCTTTTTAGTAAAATATAAGAGAAAAAAAAAAAAACTTAATATGGTCATAACTACATGAACTATTGGAGTAAACAGGTTGTTTTCTATGGTATGCTTTATAAAGTCTTGCCCTCTTGGGCCAACATCAAGAAGTATCTCAATTACTTGTGGAAATCCACACCGAGATAAACCATAATTTGTAAAAGCGCTATTTATCATTGACTTGTATGTATATAAATGGGGCAGAATAAGACAAGCAGATCTGAGACCAACAGATTGTCTTGGTACCATTAATGGTTGCCAAAGGCCCAATTTGATAGTAACAACTGATGAAATTATTAAAAACTTAAAATCTTTATAAACAGACTGAAATTGTCTAGGTAAGTATATGACTTGTTTACACAAGACTCAGAATTCCTTAAGCCTTCAATATCAGCAGGCAAAGGAGCTTCTTTCATAGCCTCCTTAGAGTCAAAGTGTTAAGTTGAAAAAATAACTAAGACTGAGGGCATTACCTCATGGTCTCGGTACCCATATCCTCCCTCCTCTCTTTTTTTCTTCAGTGGCATTGAAGATATGTATCGTCTTGATACTTTTGTGTTCGACTATATTTTCAACTTCAATTAATGAAGTCGGTCTCTGGTCAACCTTATAAGATTTGCAGACCCGCAATATTATAACAAAAATTTTAAGCCACAGGCTAACCCCTCGTGAAAGCAAGTGGAAGTGTTATAATTCTGCTGCGAGACAGAAAAGAGGAATGATTGTTCTCTCGGTACATATGATGCGCTAGAAGAATTTTATAATATTAATAACTTACCTTATGCTATTACAGATCCTTTGTAGTATATTTCTGGTGCAACATTGTATCGGTCTCATGGTCAACTCTTCATGAAGACTAGAGCCATAATGTTACGTCTCAGGAGGAATCCCTCGAGGAGACGCTTCAGACTGAACAAAAACCCACTGGCCACTCCATCGTAAAGGCCAGTGCTTCTGTACAGAGCAGTTTCTGTGGAGTCATTCGGAGACATGACAGACAACTAGAATGAACATATTGATCACCAACGGCCAACCTCCCGTGAAGGCTCCGATGTCATTCATTCTGAGACATGAGAGACAACTAGAATGAACTTAATGATCACCACGGCCAACCTCCCGTGAAAGCTCCGATGTCATTCATTCTGTCTCGTTTGCGGGCTGAAGAATAACACAACTCTGTCACACACACTCCTTGTGTTCATGATTAATTTCTGGCTGATTATGTTGTTGGAGTGGAGGCCACGTCTCGGCGAACGTATTGTAGGGCGCTTCTCAACTCGATGGGCCGACGAACTCGGGAATATGGCTAGATACATTTGTATCAAAGCAGGAGATCGTACTCCTTGGCGCTCTTTGCGTCCTTCCCGTACGTCCAGCAGTGGGCTGTAATAGGCTGAGATGATGGTGATGGTGATGATATTATAAAGATAATAACACTAAAATTAGTGTGCTGTGGTGGTGATAGAAATCGTAGTAATCGTAATAATTGAGCCGAGGTATCGGTCCAACAATTTCACAAATTCAACTGACAAGTTTTGTTTTCCAGCCACCATACTTTTACACAAACATCACCGTATTTTCTTCTTGGTTTTTTGCATTTGTATGTAAGCTGTAAATCACTAATTAGTTTAAAAACTAATTTATTCTAAATATTTATGTCTTCAGTGCTGTGTACAAAAAAGTACAATGACATTGACAGGTGACAGATGACATTGATAGGTGACGGTGCGGGCACGTTCCGGTTATTTATTTTTTAGTTTATTGACGCGTTCATGCACGCGCCTAACTTTGAAGATTGTAATCAGTGCAGTAGCAAAAAGTGCGTACTACATTGTACACAATGAGGACGAGATTATGGAACATAACTAGTAATTAGTCACAATCTGCGACGCAACCCACGAATTCAGTCAAATTTGTCATTACTAATGTTTATAATCGAGATATCTCGAAACATCTTTATATTACGACTATAATGATTCTACCAGTCTTATAATCGCCCATTACTTATTTTACTAATTATATTTTGATGAGTCATGTGATTTTGCCCCTTTTTTGCAGTCTTTTTAAATTGAGATACTCATTAACTAAACATAGTGTTCTAGTGAATAGACCTTATAGTATTTATTACATTGCTGTGACGTTTAAGAGAAGGCCTTGAGCCAGCAGTGGACTTCCAAATGCTGATGATTATGATTAGCTATTAATCGGTATCGATTTAAGATAAACACCTAACAAGATTCAATTAAAAATACTTGATACAACGCGAAACAACAACCATGGGCGTTGTTTTTCCCTCCCGACACTCTTTTCGAGTGGCTGGCGCGTTGCCAGCTATTTTTGGTAGAAACGGTCAAAATAACACCGACTGACCTTTGGGCAATCACCTTCACACTTGCATCGCTTCGTAAGGCTTTAAAACTAATATGAATAAATATTAAATATTTGTAATTACTTGGTTTTTGTATTAATCATTAAGATTAGAATGCATTGTGCAGACTGTGTTCTTTAATACGGTCTTACTTATATTTTATACTTACGAACAGCCTGTGTATTTTAAAAATAATACTGAGTTTAAGTAACTATTTTGGGTGCGACTAAAAACTGTACTGCTGAGAAATAGTACTCGATTAATTGGCTAAAAGAGTAAGAAACCTATTACTTAAAGCGATCGATTATTAGAATAATCGGATATTTCCCATCAAACGGCAAAGCGCGGCGGTGTAGGTAAATATCTAGTGCTTTTATCAGATGCTGATAAGAGCGAAACGAAGCGCTTATCAGCTGTCACGCGGTGTATAACGAATGAGCATCTTCGTTTATTGTACTTGTATGAGTAATACAACTTCTAGTAAGTTGGTAGTAAACATTAATGATTGTGCCAATTTAATTTTATCGAATGGCGTTTAGGTAATGTGGTAAGGTAAAAAAAATGGGACGTGTAAAAGTGTTTAATATTGGCCTATTTACAGAAATTGGTTTTAACAGTAATACTTGATTTTTATTTTTTTATTAACCTGTGTCAAAATCCTCCAAAATCTTACACTGATCTCTGTCCAAGGCCAAAGTGTCCCAGTTCCCTGCAAGGCTGGTCAAATCGTTGCAACATCGTTTTTCGTGTACCTCTTCGGCGACAGCCGTCTTTAAGGTATGCAGTGTGTGACTATTTTGGCTCATCTATCTGGGTGCATCCGCGTGGCCGTGGCCTGCCACTCCCATTTCAATTTGGCTGTTTTTGTGCCTACATCTGCAATATCTGTTCTTGAGTGGATGGTGGTATTTCTGATCTTATCTATCCTTCTAAGATTCCTCAGCATGCTCCGTTCCTTTTTGGCAAACCTTGAGATTATTATTACTAATAAAAAAACCAATAATACTCATTTATTCAGTATATAGGCCCTGTCTCGGGTATACTTAAACACGACGACTCTATATTGGCTGGAGACGAAAAGAAACGGCGCAAGAAACTCAGTCGCCTCTGTTAAGATTTTTTTAAAGGACATACAGTTACAAGATGTAAGTGAGGGCTAGGGTCGTCGCACTCTCTTGTCGTTTCAATAATCGTCTACTTTTTTTATAATCTCTTTATAAGGATTATTTTAATCGGAGTTATTATTAATTCACACATACCCTTATAGAGTAATAATGTCATATGATTTGTTCGACAAAAATTTCCGCCATATTTTAATCTGTATCTTTACTGTTTTTGTATGGGCGAGCATTGACAGGACTTGTTATTTAATACTAATCACTAACTAGTTTCGGAGACATATGGTTCGTATAGCTGCTCTATAGGGTATGTGCTCGATGGGTATGATAAGCAGTTAGTACAAGTCTGTGGTATTTTCTTGAAAATTAAATACCTACATTTCCTCAAGAATGATGAGAAGATTTCATTACTATCACAAAGAATGTCTAGTTAGGTACTATCTGTCTATAATAACATTCCACAGCCCAAAACGGGCAACCCTATAACCGTTTATGCGCAAACTTAGGTCATCAGAGGCCAACATTGGCGGAGCTCCAAGACTTGGTGATAGCGGACATCGCTGCGTTATGATATGAGCTATGTCATTTGGGTAAACTATTTTTGGCTTATGACATAGCAGTTTGTTTGCAAGAGCACTCATATTAGATGGGAAAAGCTTACAAGGTGCGTTTAACGCATAGTTTAACGCGATTCGCTTGTTCACCAAAATTATATTTACTTATATATTCCTGCGCATCATTGATACGATATTTTTTACTGACGTAGTTAGAGTACAACTTCTCTTTTTAACCGACTTTAAAAAGGAGAAGGTTCTTAATTCGTCGGGATCCTTTTTTTATTTTTTATTAATTTTTATGTATGTTCAGCGATCATTCGTTACCAGGTTAACCGATTTCGAAAGTTATTTTTTTGTTCGAAAGGGAATACTTTCGGAATGGTCCCATATAAATTTAATCAAGTTCTGATGATGGGATCTATAAGAAAATCATCAAACATTGCATGAACTCCGTACCACGCCAACTGATTTTAGTATCTATCTTACCTAATATCTTTGCCAAATGTGGACAGATTTTGATGATTCTTTCTTTATTGAATAGCTTATACTTCAAAGATCACCTCTAAGGTTGGAAAAATAAGGGATGAAATCGGTGTTCAGCAGTTAACTTTTGTTTGCATTCCTATGATTCGTTTTTTTGAGGATGTATAACTAAATTAAATGAAATAAGTAAATTTTATAAAAAGATAAGAAGATTTTGAAGTCGGTTTACTTTTAGTAAATAGTAAGTACAGTACAGTAGATGTCTATGCATGTAAATAAATACAAAATAAATAAATAATGGACATCACACACATTGCTCCGATCCTATGGTAACTAGCCGAAGCACTTCGTGTTACAAAAATCAGCAACAACGACAATACGGAGCTTTTTGGCTACGGAGGTCGTGCATGTAAATATTACAGATTTAAAAAAAAGAAAACTGTTGCCTATGGTGGGATAAACCTGTGTTACAAGAAACAGGGTCTTCCTCTCTTCGGTATAGTCTTAATGAGGGTCTCTAAAACTTTATTAGACTTAAATCATTCATTGGAACCCGAATGGCGTAGTGATATAGTGGCTTAGTGATTCTCCTTGAACGTGAAGGGTCACGGGTTTGATTCTCGGGCTGGGGTGTGGTGGGATACCCATGATTTTCATTGTCTAGTACTATGTTACACAAGGATAATATTTATACCCAAGACCGTGGCAATTGGTGTGTTGCCTATCGCGTATTTATATTTTTTTCATAAATCATTATTCATGTTTTTACCGAAGAACACATTAAGCTGGACGATTTCTAAAATGAATATCTGATGAGGAGAAACCATTAAAGTGATTTTAACTACACAGTTGCTATGGCAACGGGCAGGATAAGCTTAGAGGAGAAGTTGCGATTGGAGAAGTTGGATCACCAGTTCAAATTAGTTCGGGTCAGTTTGCAATTTTCTATCAACACTTTGTAGCTGGGACTGTGTACATAAAGTCCTATTTTAGTAGCTAACTTTATTTTAGGAAGATAAACTATTTTAAGATCTACTGAATTGAACTTTTATTCTTCACTAGCTGTTGTCCGCGACTTCGTTCGCGCGGTCTTTAGTTTATTGATCAAAGACTTCGCTCGGCTTCGCTCGCTCGCTTCGATCGTAACTTTCTAATTTTTTTCTTACAAAAGAACCTTCTGACATAATTAACACAACAAAAAAAGAATTAGGGAAATTGTTAAATCCGTTTACGCGTGATGCGATGACCTAGGTTAATTTTTATATCTTAATCTTAATCTATATATATAACACAAAGTCAAGTTAGTTACACCATTTATAAGTCGAGAACGGCTGACCGATTTTAATGATTTTTGATTTGTTGGATTTGTCTTCGCCCCAAATAGCAGAATAACTATAGAAACACAGAAAAATTCACGAAAAAAAAAATAGGGCGGTATGAAGTACGCCGGGTCAGCTAGTAGGTATATAAAACAAAGTCGGGTTAGTTACACCATTTATAAGTCAAGAACGGCTAGGCCGATTTTTAGGATTAATGATTTTTTGGATTTGTCTGCGTCCCGAATAGCAGAATAACTATTAAAAAAGAAAAGAAAAGAAAAAACGTGGCGGTATGAAGTTCGCCGGGACAGCTAGTATGTATATAGATTAGAAAGACTTATTTAGGATTATTACCATATCCCTTTTTATGAGGTATGAGTCTACGATATTTCGGCACTGTAGCGATCAAGGCTGAACTAGTTTACAGACTACACGGGAGACTAATATTGGAGAGTAAAATAAAAAAGTAACATGGTAGTAACACAAAATAAATAATACTTAGTTGGTAGTAATACAGAATTAGTGATTCTTATGATTCTACTTCATACATACAACTTTAACTTGCAACACAAAGAAATAACATTCAAAAAATTTTTTTTTTGTGAATAACAGCTGATCGCTTTTTTGTTAAGGAAATGTTCCTCCTAAAAAGAGTATGTTAACTAATTATTGAAATAGGATTTTACATACAAGTACGATTTAGGTAAAAAAAAATCTAACCCTTGCAACAATTTAAATAAAAGCGAAGGGAGAACTGATAACATTACTATAATTTGGGCTTAAAATAAACTATATTAGGTACAAACTTTATCAGTTTCAGATGTAGATAATCCGTTTTCCAATTATTCTTGGTAATAAAGATAAACATAAATCAGGTATTTCCGATATCTTAATATTTATGATAATTTGGTTAGATTCTAAGTAAAACAATGACATAAGCCGTGCAATAACATTCTGTTTAGCTGCCTAACAAATATTCAAATTTATACCAACAGCAATCCTTTTCCTGACGTAAGTAAATTTGGCCTATACATGTCCCACAGGAGGGCACAGGCCTCACCTTAACTATAAGATGGTTTTAGGCCTTACTTCGCCCGGTACTTCGGTGTTGGAGGTGTGAATGTGAGAGTGAAATAAGTGAATAAACCTTACTGTCAGATGTAATCAAGCCGCCTATGTAGGGCCTCGGACTAGGCTTCACGACCATTACCAAGATTTATTAGCTGGCACCAACTTAAAACGTGCCATCTGAAGCACGGAGATGCTTGTGATAAATGTTACTAAATATGGTCAGAGTGGTTACCGATCCACTCACAACCGCGGCGCGGGTTGTTTATCTTTTGTAATCACTACCATAGCGCTGCCGCCACTGAGCTACAAGCACCTGACGTAATGGAAAAAAAAAGATATGATTTTGATCCTGCAGAAATATGAAGTTTTGTGATATAAGTATTTATAGTTATTCTGTTATTCGGAGCGGAGACAAATCCAACAAATCAAAGATCATAAAAATCGGTCCAGCCGATATGGTGTAACTAATCCGACTTTGTTTTATACTATGTAGCGATATATACATATAAGATACGTAATAGTATATAAAACAAAAATAAACTATCCTAAAACTAAAAACAATCTAGGTATTCAAAAATAAATCGTGTCCATGGGGCAGAGGCGAGAATGCTAGCAGCGTTACCACGCTAAACTAAGCCTTTTAGCAAGGAACGGGCCAGCATAACTAACTTATTTATAGCCTGAAATATCATACATTATTAAATAAACATAAATAAATAAATATGCGCCAAACAACACACCAATGGGGAAGCACAGGCAAAACTAATCTCAGATGGCGCCAGCGTGTTTGGTCTTGTCAACCGTTGTCTACGCAAATGTCAAAGATCCTTTTTTTTCTGTGCTCGCTTGTATGATACCACAGATTGACAGAACCATTGATCAAATAATCACTACGGGCAAGACCAGACACAATGCGACACCTATCGAGATAAATGTGCAATGTGGTTCCCCGTTGTTATGGTGTCGAGGTATGGTGATTTCTTACTCCAAATACATGCATTGTGTTGCGAGTTATCACTATGAATTTTGCCAGTGGCAAATTAAGCTAGAAACGCACACTCAAAACAGAGCCAATTCAGAAGTTATTTTTTCTGAATTGATCCGAACTGGGAATCGAATTCGATCAATCATAGCGCCACTATCAAGTCTGGTCGTCAAATTTCTTTAAGAAGATTTAAATAAGAGTAAATAGTTTATTAATTTTTTTTCTAAAAACTTATACCCTTATTATCAGCTCTTTCTAACATCTACATCTTTAAACGCAGTCTATCTCTCTCTAAAACATTTAACGCGCAATAAATCAAGTAAGTAGTCCACTAAAGCGGAGGGCTGCTCAATATTTAGTGGGACGCGGCCCTAAATTGCAGGAGTCTACTGCCGCTACGTGGACCATTGTTCTGGGCGTTGTGGGAGGCGGGTTGCCTTCCACCTCGTCTAATACACGTCTTAAACCAGTCAAGTGGGAATCGGACTCGCGAACCGTGGGTTACGTACGGTCAGCAAGAAAGTCGGTGACCACATTCCGATTTTCACTATACACCATTCATACCTACCAAATGACTCAACATGACAAGCTCTAGAATCGGATGATTATCTTAAAAGGCCAATTCTGCTGGCTTAAGTATAGGTAATATGGTGTTTAGCGATTTTGAACAACTGTATGTGGTCATCGACTTTTGATGCTGACCGTACGACTCTGCATCGTTTCTTTCATACAGTTCTGGATTTTTAGAACTACTTCCGCTTTCCACAAATTACATTTGACCAGTTTTATTACTTGTTTACTTATTATTTATTACAAATTAAACTAATAAAGCGCTCGCTAACCCGCCTGCTAAGCGTGGCGAGCATTGGTAATCCCCCCCGATGATCCCGATGATAGGTCATTGGAGGAGGCCTTTGTTCAGCAGTGGACTATGTCTGAAACGATGACGATGAAACTCATAAAAGCGTGTTAATAAATAGTAACCCAAACCCATTCCGTTGAATGGTCAAATTTATTTCAAAGGACTATTTTAAAAGCAATGAAACGTTGTCTTGGATGGAACATATCTAAAAACAAAGTGAAATTACTTTCCCATTTCGTTTTATAACAATACTTGAGCCCAAACCCCTATTTTAGCTGAATTGCCCACAAGATTGCGTCTCCGAAATATTTCCCTAAACCCTTGCACGATAGCCCTTTGTTCTACAAAACAGTACTTATCCGGTATATTTTCTACACAATATTTTCCTTAAATAAACAATAGAAGGCAAATTCATTATCTCATGACTGACAAAGTGGTATGGCATTGGTAACATAAGGATTCAATAAATTATTAAATGATCTTTATTCCTCGTGTCCTATTGAAAATAACTATCCTACTAACTTAGCAGAATTTTTCAATGATAAATCATCATCATTTGCCTGCCCTGTTCCCAGGTCATCTGGGGTCGGCGCATTATGTCTTTCTCTTCCATGCAATCCGGTCACTCGTCATTGAGTCATTCACTCCCGTCTCAGTCATATCTCTCCTCACACAATCCATCCATCTCTTCTTAGGTCGTCCCCTACTTCTCCACCCATCAATACTCATATCCATCACTCTTCTCGTTACGTGCTCCTCTTCCCTTCTCATCACATGTCCATACCAAGACAAACGGTCAATGATAAATATGAAATTTAACTATTAATATACTTCGGTGGCACAATTTAATTTATTATTTTTTATTTCTAAATCTATAATTTGTAAATATACACTGATTTTATTATAAATAATTATTTAAGAAATTTGCTATGTCCTTGCAGGGCGTCACATACCTTTATTTATCTAACACCGCAAAATTGTAATGTGACATGCAATAAACGTTTGAATTTAAAATCCTATAGAGCAGCAGAACGGGCCGGGCCATCTTTCTCCGAAACACGTTAGTGATTTTTTTCTGTGTGATTAGTTGTCAACTCTCGCTATACAAAAACAGTACAGCCACAGATTAGATATTGTTGCGAAATTGTTGTGGAACAAAATGAATGACATTTCTACTCTACAGGGTATATGGTGACCCCGACGTGATACGTCATCGAGTTTAGGAGTGAGAGGAACAGGGTGTTGAGATCCTCATCCACCATTGAATAGGGAGAATCCTCCGACCAGACGGGTGTTGCGTCTGGTGGGCAACTGCCCGATGGTTGTTTGTCGAGTTCTTGTGTATAGTGTATATGTGGCGAGATAGATGTCGCTACAATTTTATGTTTCTTATAAAAAGTTACTTTGGTTCTTTTAGTTATGTCAAGTTGTAAAACAACAGCGTTAGTAATAAAAAGCTGCTAATCAAATGGTTAAGCATTACTTAGTTAAGTAACAAATTAATCCGTAAGCAGTAATTAAAAAAAATATATTCATAAATTAAATGTTTCTTGGTTATGTAGGTACTCCATTTTGGGAGGAATAATATAGATATAGCGTTATTCTTGTCAAACCTATATACTGGGTGTCCCATAAAGAGCGTGCCAAACGATAACTGTAGATAGAACATTAAAAGCTCTATCTCTTGTCCAAAAATAGTCCTAGTAAATGTAGCACCGTTTTTGAGAAAATTGTGATTTTCTGAAAATAATTGCTAAGGAAAACGACCACGAAATCGCAATTTGTGCAAAAATGGTTCGACTTCTACGAAGTCTAATTTCGGATAGGAGATCGAGCCTTTTTTGCTCTATCTATGGTTTTCGTTTTGCACGCTCTTTACGGGACACCCTGTTTATAAAAATGAATCCCTATTTCCCTTGGTCATCGCATCACGCGTGAACGGATGGAACAATTTCGCTAATTCTTTTTTGTCGTGTTAATTATTGTCAGAAGGTTCTTTTAAAAGAATAAATTAAGAAAGTTCCGCAGAGATTCCTTTATGAATAAACTAAAAACCACGTCAACGAATTCGCAGGCAACAGCTAGTGTCAAAAAAAAAAACATAATAAAATCTGGATCAATTAATGTCAGCTGTTAGATGAACGCCATTTCATTCATTTACTTTTAACAGAGGTGCAGTGGTTGTTTAATTTGACACGTATTTAAGTTACAGTTTAATCTGTTGAAAAGCGCTAAATAGCTTTAACGAATACAAAAAATGACCAAGTTTAAAGGCTTTCTTTAAGTTACGTAACGCTTATTAATAAGGCTGCTAGTTCTTCAGCCTAATGTCACAAATCTATAGGTTCTTCCTCCTTCTTTTATTTTGTATAAACTAAATGTGGCTTAAATCATCATTCTGTCTTTATCAACTTCCAACAAACAGACGGATAAGAATAATGTGTTAAACCAGGTTCAGGATAAATTTGGGTTTAAGGTTGCTGAAGTAATCATTAGTCACATAAATTGACGTTATTATGACACTGTGATTAAAAATATCACGTGATTAATAATATCAATCATCATCATTATTACAACTACACTGGTGGTTAGATATTCTTAGTATTCGTACTATGATTTTGCGAGGTCATAGCTCTTATTACATGTACGATAAAAACGAAATTCAAATGGCATTTGGTTGCGTGACACGGTGGATAAGGTAAGGGTATAGCCACACTACAATTCAAATAAGAAATTAGTCCACATGGCCACTTGAGTACAATGCACTTGCAGTATCCGCTAAAACCAGAATAGAATAATAAATATCAGTTTCTAGAAACATGTTTTTAGTAAGGAAAACCAATAAATAACCCTTAGTATTGTATTATATTGTATTTATCACGTATATCCGTTCCTATTGGCTGAAATTTTGTTTGAATTCTGATATGTCGCTAAAATCAGTTAAATCAGCTACATATATGATTGCAGAAAGGGCCTCGGTTTTAGTATTACCAATCAAGAATGACTGTAATCACAATAACGGTAAGGTTTCATTTGCGATGAAGCTTTATTTAAAACCAAACCTGTCAGGTAGCGATCCTAAACATTAAGTATAATCTTTCTAGTGCTTTGACCATGATCCTAAATTCGGCAAGTCTGGTTATTACATTTGGAGCGATTACTACCGTTACCTTGTCTTTATATATTTTAAGTCGCAAAGCTTGTCAAACAGAACACAAACCATTTTCAACAAGCGGAAGATGTGTATCCACGGTGTACTATAAACTATGACTGATCCTTGATTTTGTTCCTAAAAGTGCTCGTATTAGGAAAAACTGTTTTCGCATGTGTATAGTGATTTATAATAAGATTCCTGAATATATGAAAGACTTGTCCTTTAATCAATTTAAAAAGGCGTTGCACAAGTGGCTTGCCTCGCGTGCATTCTATTCTCTTCAAGTTTTTTTTAATAACATGGAGAATCAACATTTAGTTTTTTTTTTTCTCTTTGTAACTCCAGAAATTAACCTTTACCTACTCGTGTCTATATTTGCATGCTATTTTTAATGGCATGATAGTTGATCATATTTACGCTCGCGAAGTGGAGGAGTAAATCAAGGAAAGCGGATCCTGGGCTCCAAAGCAATGGCTTTGGACGCAACCGGGTTTGACCGTATAGATGATGAAGAAGAAGAAGCAGAAGAGTTGATCATATTAAATGCTGGCAGACTTCCGTTACCCTTTGACCAGAAACCGGAAACCAGACTATTATTGAATCATGGCTACACATCTAGTGTTATCTAAATGCGCAGGTTACGATGTATTTTTTTCCCCAACGGCGATAATAAAGTCGTTATACCACTGTATAGTTTTTACACTGTGACATAGCTCTAACCTGGCCAGTAGTGTGTCTTCAGCCTTTGCTATTGTTTTGAAAACAATAGCTGGCCGTGAATCATCTTATAAAACCAGGTACTCATCAATGCGCTAATTGGGTGACTGATTTAACTAATAATTTCTTATTGCTAAAGTACAAGGTAGGTACAACAACATCACTAAAGACACAGTCTAAATTTGTTAATTAAATTGTATAACTTTGACTTTTATAACTTTTGAAATTGTACAGATAAGTAGGTACAAAATTATTTTCAAATTTAGTTTTTTGCAAACAAGACACAATAATAGATATATCAGTGTAGTGATATCTGGAATTCTTGACATCTTTTACCACATTAAAATTTAAGTAAGGGACATGCTTGACTTAATTAGAAATGGAACCAGATACTCTTAAGCCAGTGCTTAATGTTTTTCTTAAACACTAAGTCACAGTGGCATCATAAAAAGACTGCCTTGTTATCATAATGTTACAAAATGTCAAACACCCTCTTGTACAGGTTCCCAAATTTTTACCACATGTTGCAAACATCTGCCTCAAATGTTTTTTCAACTAACGTAACTTTTGTCATAGTTTATTTTTAATATCAAATTATAACAGATGTCTGTAATTTTTAAAATGTTATACCATTCATATGAACTTCAATCCATTGAACGAATTGAATTATGAAATACTAAATGATTTATTACTTTACATACTAACTAAAAGCATGCAATTCAAATGAATGCAGCATAGTAACTCTATTAAAAAGCGTGTCTGCTGTCATTTTATATTGGCTCCTTATAAATGAGAATTCAAATACAAGAGGACTTAGTTGTCAATTTCTATTCTATAATCACGTGTTACTTCAAATAATTGCACGTAATCATTTTAATATGAATACAACGTCGCATCCTTGGGTGACACCATAAACACTTAGGTTTATGTAGCTCATAAATAGAATTGAATGCACTTTTGTTTGACGCCAGCGTCACAGCTAAAATATAAGAGCTAGTTTTGAGAAATAAATAGAATAAAAGTTGAATACATATCAAAAGAACCGATTTGTCTTGCGCCACCCTACCAAAGGCGACGAACCCGCTAGTGGTGCGCCGACGGGACCGGGACTGCCGAAACAGGCCAGACCGCTGTCGGGCTTTCTAGCGGGCCCGATCTGAGAGTGGATCCGACTCGGCCCTTAAGGGCGCCTTTGTAGGTTCGGAACTCGGCATGGGCCGACGTCCGTAGGAGGGACAGGAGAAAAACGCCCAAGCACATGTCTGTGTCGTCCGAAATGAAAGAGGGTTAACATTTCGTTTCTAAGGCGGTCTTACTTATATCTTCAATTTAGAGGAAATCAAAAAGAACAAATTTAAATTTCTTTATTTGCCTTAAATAGGATAACACGTTGTATAATCTTCCTCCAAGCACTTTTTTTCCGTTTCTTGTCGGGATAAGACTTGACCATCATCCCAAATGCAGCAAGTCTCAGTCTTAGTCATTTAAGGGATCAACTTCGTAGTTAAAAAAACCGATGAAAGCAATCCTATATATTTAACTTAAATAAATAAATAAAACTTAATTGAATCGCATTGTTAAAGTTTTACTACATACTTAGAGAATCAATAAATGTCGCGTTAAGTACTGCTTTAATCCTCGCAAGCTGCAAGTGACTTGACTGTTCTCATTTTATTACGTGACACTCACGTGATAATAAGGCATTATGTATTTCTAGCATGTACAAGTGTACACACTCGATATGTAATACAATAAGTCGGTATATTAGTTATGTATGCTGACATTTGACGGACATGCACTGGCATAAATAATGAACACCGCATTTTTCATTAATGCAGAAACTTCGTCACATCTAAATCAATTTTGTTGAGCCTATCAATCAAATCAAATAGATATATTTTTAGTTGATATTACTGCAATGTGCAAGTAAGATTCAAACAAATTCAATGGGAAAGAAATCAATCTGGAAGTCAATGGGGAGGCCTATGTTTAGCAGTACACGTCCTATGGCTGAAATGATGATGATGATGAATTGCATGAAATAAATCGAGTATAAAAAAAACCGTAAACCAAAGTCACGTAGCAATTTTATGACCACATAATAGTTGGCAACATCAATCATCGTACCGAACTATAAGTACATTACAATTAGCATAGTCAAACTCGCATAAGTTTGTATTGCATTCGCATAATTAGGCCCAGAGAGTCTGCAAAAACATATGAAGTGAATGATTTTAAAATCATCACAGACGTTTGATCTTGTTGCATTTTAAAGTAGTTTAAATTCGGGAAAGAATACAAAATCCATCTAATAAACCACGTCCTATAGTTACTACAAGGATTTAACAAGAAAAACATTTTACAAAATTGAAGTGCTTCAAGGTTCTATATTGGGCCCTGCGCTATTCTTGGTTAATGAAAATTAACCCGCTTATAAAAAACGTTACAATTTCTTCAATAAGTAACAATATAGCAATTATAAGTTGATTATGAATTTATATAGGAAAGTCACTTTACACAATACCCCAGGTTACGAAATAAAAGGAAAAATATTTAGTTTACCGACCGTACCTTACTATAACCGGTGTGCTTCCGTCCGTCCGTCAGGCTCTATATAAGGGTTGCGTGTTTTATTCATGAGCCGCCATGTTTGCGATCGCACTTGACCGGTGGAGGCCGGTTACGTAAATTATTCTATTTCTATCTATTGCGCTTCAACGACCTGGGGAGGCTAGGCAAAGATTCAGCTTCATCCTTGCCTTTAGATATTCTTGTAACTTCTGTTTTAATTTGATTATAATATAATATATTGTGTTTCAATCATAATTAAGTGCACATTTGGACGACATACTTCTACATATGCCTAATCCAATATTACCATAATCACCATTTATTTCTAGGTAAAGTTCCCTTCTGGGTCACATAATCAAAACAGATCTAAAGCCATATATTTTCCAAACTGAAGAGGGCAGACAGGGCTAAAACTCTACTTACATGCACAATAACAATACTATGCATTCTAGCCATCAACTTAAGATTTAACTATAGAAATACTCGAGACCAATTAAAACATATATTATAACTAAGTAAATATAAATCGTGAAAATATTGCAGCAAACTTAATAATATAAAATCAAGACCGAATTAAAGCTGTCACCAACCCAGCATTTAAAATTAACAATCAATAACCCTTATAATGTCTTCATTAAAACATTTCAAGCTGTCTTTTTAATAATTCATCAAGAACTCATTGTCCACCTTTGAATTTTTCATCAAACACTGTGGAAAGCAGAATATTTATGAGACTAGATACCCCATTACATAAGCTAAAGTACACCGAATTAATTCAATGGAGATTTAATTCCAGCAAAGCTGATCAATAATTTAAACAAAGAGCGGGGAAAGGTGTTTTCTAAAGAGATTTGCATTCAAGATGGTGCACTGAATGGTTGCTTAATGGATCTTGGGAATAAGTTTTATTTTATGCTACATGCATAGCGGCAGCAGCAGCAGACTAACGCATTAGGTATTATAGATGCTTCCATTTCGAAAGATCTTATCACAGAATAGTTTTGCCTCCAGTATTACGAATACGTATACCGTCGACCGAAAGTGAAAATACATTATCGACTTCTATGTTATGTCAAAATGACACTACACATTTTGTAACTGGCAAACCAAATTCGCCTTCGATTGCCATAATTGTATCGTATTTAATCGTGATGCCATAGCACCCTCTGTAATATTGTCAATGGATCCTATATATGGTTGGTAGATTTTTTGTTTCTTTTCTTTCTTTAGGAAGAAACAAAGACGAATAAACATGAAATAAGAATACAAGGAGTTCAAAGTAAAAAAAATGACATTTAAAAGCTATAGTACTAACTAATACTAATAAATCTAATTATACAAGTGTTATATTTATACTGATCCATAATGGCGTCTCCAAATGAGTTAGCCAGCAACGCAGATAAACACACAAACACAATAATAAGGCAACTTAATAATTTGCCAACTCGGAACATAATCGCTGAACACGATATACGCACCCGTAAGGGCCATAACTTCAACTCAGCGCCGATGTCAGCAACAGGGTTTGGCCGATTGCCAGACAGCACTAACCACACTATTATGGCTAGCTAGGTTTCTGACGACTGAGAATACTTTTTGTCTCATTTTCTGGCATTTTTATGTGTGGAAAATACGATTGTGCCTAGTTAAATGTTCAATTTATGAGTTGAAAGTATTAGTGAAGTTTTTACAGTGATTGCTTCAAAAAACAGAACTTCAAACTAAACTAATGTTCTCTAGCAGCGCTATGTTATAGCTATACATACTTGATGTCCCAAAGAAAAATCAACAGATATTAGTACCCATAGGTTACCAGAATCATCTCCGTGTATATTGCGCAATCCTAAAAAACATTATTGGTTTATTGAGATGCATGGTTTTTTTTAAATCTACTTCTGGGACTTTGCCATAACGTAACATGATTTTCTCGATTTATCACGTAGCTAACTTCTCGTAAACTCATTGATAAAGACAAGATTGTATTCGACTATGGCCATATAAAAATATCAGTATTGAAAAGTAGTAAAATAAGATAGTTTAAAAATTATTTCTTGTATGTTCCAAACATGGAGATTCAATTTGTTGATAAAAAGTGACCAGGTACAGACAACAGCTTGTCAACCTACCACAAAACGTCAAATTTACACAATTGATATTAATCTCTACATGTCAGACTTAAAGTTAAAAATCGGTTAAATGACCTTTAACTTTTTGGGTAGGTTGACCTGCCGTTGACTGTACATTATTTTTCCAAGACGAAAAGAGTATGACACAATGTTAACAGTTCGGATTTATAAGTTGCCCAAGTTTGTTACACAAATTTTTAAATTACCTTTCCTTATTTTGATTCATGGTTCAGCCTCGATCCTCTTATTGATAAGGACGTGAATTGATTGTGATTGATGCGAGCCAAATTCTCCATTAACCAAACAGATTTGAAAAACCGGCCAAGTGTGAGTCGGACTCACACGAAGGGTTTCGAATAAACACACAATATTTACCACTACATATTTTAGACAAAAATCCGACTCACAATTGGCTCGTTGTCGGTTTTTACTATTTGTTGTTTTAAAAGTTCATGCAAATATGTTTTACTATTTAGACGTTCGTATGCTTTGCCATAATTAAGATCAAGAAAAAAAAACGCCAAAGAAAACGTTTCTTGTAATTATGGGGACTCCTTCTTAATATTTAACTTTTTTATTATATGTAGTTATAGCAGTAATACACACTATAAACATTTTAGGTGTCTAACTCAACAGTTCGAAAGACACATTCCTGTACCAGACGGACAAACGGACAAACGGACAGACAGACAGCGGAGCCTTACTAATAGGGTTCTGTTGGCACCCGGACCCTAAAAAAGGTGAGGTTACTGTTATAAATCACATCAACTCAAAAACAGACGGCTTCTTTTGAGGCTATGTTTAATTAGATGAGGCTGTTGAATTTTTCTTTTCTGCAAAGCCTGTCAAGTGAAATACAGTAACTCGGCTCTTTACTTTAACTGAAGAAAGGTTCTTGAGTGGCGACCACGATCTGAAAGACGACGCTCTGGTTTTCGGTATCTTCAGTGACTCAGGTTAATTTCTTCCATTGTTAGGCTGTGTACTGACCTTATGATACGTATCCTTCTGCCAGTTCTTGATCTGTGATATGACGTCGTTGACCAGCCGGTCTCGCACACTGAGGTGCAGGTCCGACAGCCGCTCGGCCTCCACCATGCCGCCCTTCCACGCCGCTTCCATTGTGCCGTACTCAGGACCTGGGAAATAGTAAGCAAGAGGTTAAAGGAATCAGGAAGAAAAGCAATTACGCATCAGGGTCGGTTGAGGTCGCTTAATCTTGCTTGGGGTTGATATAAAACTATTAGAATGTAGTGCAAATAATCTTAGCTTTTTATTAAAGCTATGATAATGTCAGTGGTTTTATAGAGTAAAATCAATTATTTTTTTGAATAGATCATTAATGGCACTTTTACATGTCCTATAACTTGTTAATCTACTACTGCTTCGGGACAATTTGTGGGATCTTAAGATAAGTTAAAGTAGCTCTTAATTGAGTTGGATCTTGTTATTATATTTTAATAGAGATAAGGAATTTCGAGTGCAATTTAACTTCCAAGATTTCTATCAGAATTCTCTTTTTGGCACATCCGATCAAATGACAGATCATTTAACCCTTTCAGCTCAGCAAAACGAGACAATAAAAATTTATGTTTCGCGGTCTCGGTTCTCGGTAAAAAATTAAAACCTACTCTAAAAATAAAAATAGTTTAAAACTCCGTAACTGCTCATACATAGTGTTCAGGCCACAGGTCCTTCATACACACGTAACAAACAGTCCAGTCAACGCATAAACATCAAATGTCTGCTCTAACTATTAGCGTCTGGTTGCTGCGATTTAAATCACTCATATTCCTCCTTGCTTTGGGAAAACAACCTGTAATTCAAATGCAACAGGGCATAATGTCGATTGCAGCTGTTGTAATAATTAAAGTAGGAAACGGTTAGTGTTGTTCGTTGATAGGAATACATTATAAAATAGTGATTATAAAAATATTAAAAGTTAATCTATAAATATAAAACAAAGTCGGGCTAGTTACACCATTTATAAGTCAAGAACGGCTGGACCGATTTTTATGATCTTTGATTTGTTGAATTTGTCTTCGCCCCGAATAGCAGAATAACTATTAAAAGTAGTTGATTTTCAATGAACTCGTCTCACAATATTGTCAAAAAGCTTAACCCTTTACCCGTCCATGAGTAGACATAATATGATAGGCAAAACTTTTGTACAAACTAAATCCGTTATTTTATTCTTATCCTGCAGCTAATCGGCATGGGTCACTAAAGTGGTGAGAATTAGAAATGTCACTAGTCCCTACTGAAATCGAAAGGATGCTATAACAGGACGTCCCATATTGGTCAACTAATAAGAACATCACTACACTTCTGTACAGATCGATGTCTGTACAAAGGTGCAATTTGCAATAGTCGATAAAAATACTGATTGATAATGAAAATTGAGACCGTGGTGATAAGTCCCGAGGTCTGCGTGCGTTTGACGAGGTTGGTATAGACAATATTAAGTAACAGGCATTATAGTAAATAACAGGTAGTTCTGACGTCACTGTAAACCATGGTAAATTGGTCGATTTTAACAACGGTAATGATGGATGGAGGTCGGATTAGGTGGAAACGATACTTGTTCCACCTAATCCTAGTATTCAAAAATACCTGTTCCGAATATTTATACAACGGTATCATTTTTTGTGTAGCTGAAAAAGAACTTCAGCAGCTTGTTTAGGCTATTCATTAAAACGACTAAATTAACCTGTATCCTTTTTGATAGAGTGGTTAGTGGAATATTGGACGAGCTTCTACATAATACATACACAGTTAAACTCCGATTAAGAACAACTTTTTGGAAATGTTTTTGCGAGTGCGACCAAGCGCAAAAACAAGCGAAAATTCATTTTGAAAGAAAGAAACGTTTATTCGACACACAAGAGAGAAAAAAAAATACACAAAACAATATAAATTAGATGTGTCGCTCAGCATTTGTCGTGACAGCCACGGACTTATCGCGACGCTGATTTTCGGCGGGAACCTTCGACGCTAGAACGTGCAGCGTGTGACGCAGCGGCACATCGGACCATCGGATCCCAAATCCCTCCAACGGACTCCGGGCCCATGAGGAGCACAAAATCGGTCGGAGAAAACCCGGAACCCCCGATGGGCCGATGCACCGCCGCCCACAAGCACGGTGCTAGACGGTACAACATATTAACAGGAGATTATACAACATATTAACACGAAATTATAGGTACACGCCACACGGTGTCACTCGGACAGAGCGGAGTATCAATCCGGACGAGTAAGGTGCGCCAAAATCAATTTTGGTCCGATTCGGAAATCGGAACGCGCCTTAATCAATGATGCTTTTCGTCGCACCCAATCTGTCATCTGACTGACACTGTGATATGACGTCGTCGTCGATATGACTATCGTTTTTCTATTCTTTCTGTCGAAAACACAAATGCTGAACTAAACCTTTTTGAAACACTGCTCTATAGGTAGGTGTACACGACGGCCTAAATCTTGTTTGTAAATAAGTTGTTTATAGTATTCGTTGTGTTAGTTTTTTTAGTTTCGTTTATAGTTATCGTTTATTCCGTTGCTTATAACTCTGTGTTAGTTAATAAGTTGCTTTGTTCGTTATAGTTTATGTTTTATGTGTAAATAAAGAAGTATATAGGGCCCGTTAGGGAAATACATAGGAGATCCCGGGCAATACCTTAGTACATAACAGCCATAATAGTGGGCCTAAATTAGCGGCTCTCTATAAGGTATTGCCCGAGATCATAAGCCATCCGGAGTGAGGGAGATAGCAATATCTTCCCTCCCGCTCCCACTCCGGGGAGCGGAAGGGGAAATTGCCTCCCAAAATAGTATAAAAACCGCGTGGGTGGTCCCGTTAATCGTCACTCGAATCAAGTCAACCAGAGGAATCACTCGAACAGAAGCAGTCACTCGATCGTCATTCGTGATCACTCCGGAGAGCCACAAAACTCTCAAAGCCATCGCAACTCCTAGCTCCGATATCAACCGCAAATACTGGCGTTTTCATTCCGCACCCGCAAGTCCTTCACCGTGAACCTCCGCCCACAGGCCCTACCGGATAACTTCACTGACTCATCATATCCGAGGGCCGGTCGGGAATATTGGTCCTTCGAGCCGGATAAAGAAGAAACAACAGTGGAAAATGCCAGTAACTCGAAGCATGTCGGAGCAACGAGTCACCGTAGCGGGGTGTCAAGAAGATTCTACACATCAAGACGACACTCCCGCAACTGAGCAACCGCCGGCGGTGCCGCCGGGCTACCCCGTCCGTCATGAAAATCCGCCCGGATCTCCGTCGGAAGCTCAGCCACCGAACACCAAACTGAAGTCGATTTCAAACAAGTCGAATCGGGCGCGGCGCCTAGCGCGCGCCAAAGCAGAAATCGCAAAACTGAAGCTGGAGTTGGAACAAGCCAAGCTCGCAGTACTAGAAGAAGAAGACGAAGAATCTGATGATGAAGATTCCGTCGCATCGGGAGAATCGCTGGGGCAAGCACGGGTCGCCGAGTGGCTAGACCAGGTGCCGCCAGTGACCAAAACCTCGGAACAACCTATCAAGACCGCACCTGCGTCGAAGATTATCACCGAGAAACAGCCGCCTGCAACCGCGCCGAGACCCCACCGGTCAGAAGACAATCGTATTCATCTCGGCGAGCTTGCGGCTGCGATCGCGCACGCCGCGCGATCGAACCACACACCGTCCGCAGTTCCGAGGTACATCGGAGAGCTACTTCCGTTCAACGGCTCTCACTTCGAATGGCTCGCATTCCGCGCGGGCTACCAAGAAACCTCCGTATATTTCTCCGACATCGAAAACACAGCAAGACTCCGAAGAGCCCTGAAGGGCAAAGCGAAAGAAGCAGTGAGCAGCCTGCTTATAGTGAACACGAAGCCGGCTGACATTGTGCAAGAACTAGAAACACGTTTCGGTAGACCCGAGACGATCGCCCTCGCCGAGATCGACCGGTTGCGGCACGTGCCCCGCCCAACCGACTCACCTCGTGACATCGTACAGTTTGCCAGCAAAGTCAAGAACAGCGTGGCCACACTCCGCGCGCTGAACCAGGCTCACTACCTATACAATCCCGAGGTAGTGAAGCACATCACCGATAAATTAACTCCGTCGCTGCGCTACAGGTGGTTCAACTTCACACGCGAACAACCTACCGAAGAACCCGACCTACTCCGCCTATACCGGTTCGTGTCAAGAGAAGCCGAAACATGCGGCCGGTACGCCGATCCGGAGAGCGTCGGAAACTTAGAAGAACAACCGCAACGTGCAGCACCGCGTGCGCGCCCTCAACGCGCATACAGTAACAGTCAAGCCGAAGAAAATCAAGAGAGAAGCTGTCCAGTTTGCAAACAGGCAAGTCACGTGACCGCAAACAAGTGTGAACGCTTCAAGAAGGCTACAAGCGACGGACGGTGGGACTTAGCCAAACAACACCGGCTATGTTTCCGCTGCCTCAACCTAAGGAAAGCTTCACACCAGTGCGACACACGACAGTGCGGAGAAAACGACTGCAAGCGGACTCATCACCCCCTCTTGCACTACACACCGAAGAAAGAGGTCGAGACAGTCGCCACTACTCACACAAGCGAGACAGAAACAGTCTCCACCGCTCGCACGCATCGACTGGCAAATACTACAAGCTACCTCAAGATATTGCCAGTAACAGTCGTCGGACCGAAGTCAACCGAGAAGACTTACGCCCTTCTCGACGACGGCTCCACCGTCACCCTCGTCGATGAAGATTTGGCGAGACGCGTCGGCGCCGATGGCCCGATCGATCCGCTAAACATCGAAGCGATCGCCGGGGCCCGAGTAACCCGAACAGACTCGCGGCGCGTCACGCTACGTCTACGAGGCCAAGACGAAGAACATACCTTATGCGGGAGGACTGTCAAAAACCTCAAGCTGGCTGCACAAGAAATAAAGAACATAGAAATCGAAAAATATCGTCACCTTGAAGACATCGCACAGGTCGTCAAGTACGAAGAGGCCCGGCCGACTATACTCATCGGTCAAGACAATTGGGAGCTACTTCTCGCCCAAGAGCTGCGCCGTGGTACTTCAGACGAACCTGTGGCTTCAAGGACTCCGCTAGGCTGGGTGCTCCATGGCTCAGCCAACAGGAGCCTGGGCCACCTAGTCCACCACGTCTACCGCATTACCGAAGTCGAAGATCGACTTGAAGAAGCTGTGAAGAAACACTTCGCCTTAGAATCTCTCGGCGTAAATCCTCGACCGACGCGCGCCGATCCAGACGAGCGCGCCCTCCGGATACTCCGAGAGAAAACCACCGCATTACCAGACGTCGGCTACAGCACTGCACTGCTATGGAAGACGGACGTGATCGAACTACCGAATAACTACGACCACGCCCTTACTCGCCTACATAGTACAGAGAAGAAAATAGACAAGAGGCCGGATCTGAAGCAGGCCTACGAGACCCAGATGGAGCAGCTGGTGGAAAAGGGCTACGCTGAGGTAGTCACCACTCCGCCCACCGAGAAGCGCACTTGGTACTTGCCTCACTTCCCAGTACTACATCCCGCTAAACCGGGAAAAGTGCGCCCAGTATTCGACGCTGCAGCCCGAACACGGGGTACCTCGCTCAACGACCACCTGCTATCTGGACCGGACCTCCTACAATCGCTACCGGGCGTGTTGATGCGCTTCAGACAGCACCCCATCGCTGTGGCAGCCGACATACAAGAAATGTTCCTGCGCATTCAAATCAACGAAGACGACAGGGACGCGGTCAGGTTCCTCTGGCGATCACACCGGCGGGAGGGACCGCCTACAGAATACCGAATGAAGTCGGTGATTTTCGGAGCAGCAAGCTCACCGTGCACGGCGTTGTACGTCAAAAACCACAACGCCGAGCTACATCGTCACAAATATCCGGATGCGGCCGAGGCTATCGTTCATCATCACTACATGGACGATTACCTACAAAGCTTCACATCTACAGAAGAAGCCGTCCGCATTACTACCGAAGTGCGAGAAGTGCACGAAAAAGCAAACTTCTACTTGTGCAAGTGGACGTCAAATAACACCGAAGTCTTGAGAGCACACCAAGCCGAACCCGCTACAGTACGAGACGTCACACTAGAACAAGAAAACGAAGAAAAGATCCTAGGCCTCACCTGGCGGCCCAACAGCGACACCCTTGGGTTCAACCTCAACTTCGCCCGGGTGCCGACCGACAAGATAGACGGCAGCCTCACACCGACAAAAAGAGAAGCCCTCCGCACCGTCATGTCGCTGTTTGACCCGTTAGGCCTAGCATCACCGATCACCGTGCAGGCCAAACAACTGCTACAAGAAACCTGGCGGCTGGGCGTAGACTGGGACGAGCGCCTGCCACCGCCTCTAGACGCCCAGTGGAACGACTGGCTGAAACACCTCGCCGAGCTACGTGACATCAACCTGCCGCGCTGCCATCCTACCTTCAGCAGCGCGGTACGAAGAGAACTGCACACATTCGTGGATGCCAGCGAGAAGGCCTACGCAGCCGCCGTCTATTGGCGCACAGAAGACGAAGGCGGGCAGGTACAGGTGACCCTAGCCGCCGCCAGAGCCCGAGTAGCGCCCCTTAAGCTCGCATCGATCCCGAGACTCGAACTACAAGCCGCCGTGCTGGGATGTCGACTAGCAAGAACAGCAGTCGAAGAATACCAACACAAACCCGACCGACGATACTACTGGAGTGACTCGAAGACTGTGCTCGCGTGGTTAAGAGCCGGCCCACGCTCCTTTAAACCGTTCGTCGCACATCGGGTGGCCGAGATCGAGGAGGAGACACAAGCAAGTGAGTGGAAGTGGGTGCCTACACAGCACAACGTAGCAGACGACGCTACGCGCGGAGTACCCGCTGACTTCACTCAACATCACAGATGGTTCGTAGGACCCGAGTTCCTATACGAGTCCCACGACCACTGGCCTACCGAGATGAGAGAAGAAGCCCCGAAGACAGGAGAGGAGCGGTCGCACGCCGTTTCACAAACAAACGGCACCCGGCTGACAGAATCGCTCCCCGAAGTACATCGTTTTTCGTCGTGGCTGCGCCTAACCAGAACAACGGCGCGAGTTTTACAGGCACTCGACCTATTCCGCACTCCGGCCCGTAAACTCCGCCTACCTATCGAGCAGCCACGCCCACCGACCGATAAGCCACGCCCACCTACAGATAGCGTGCATTACAAAAGAACAACTCGCAACAGCGAAGCGGATCCGACTTGGCGCAACGTCAACAAGAAGACGCCGCCCGCTAAACGCCGCACCGAGAAGACCGAAGATCGCTTCCGACCGCTCACAGCTGATTACATCATCAGAGCGGAACAACTGTGGGTGCGTGCCGTCCAACAAGATTCGTTTCCCGAAGAGACGGCCGCGCTAAAGAAACCAGAAGCAGTACATCGAGATAGCCGACTGCGACAACTAGCAGTCACCTTCGACGACACCGACTCGACTATCAAGATAAAGTCGAGGATCGCAGCAGCAGTCCACATCAACGAGCAGCAGAAACACCCGGTTGTGCTAGACGGCGACCACCCTTACACGCGCCTCTACATAACCTGGGTACACCGGAGACTGCATCATGGAGGTGTGGAAATAGTGATGAACGAGATACGCCAGCGCTTCTGGGTGATACGTGCGCGACCCACTGTGCGCAGCGTAGTGAAAAGCTGCCTACCGTGCCGACATCGACGTGCAGTGGCCGCCGTCCCCTCGACCGGGAATCACCCGGCGAGCCGCCTGGCACATCATCAGAGACCCTTCACATACACCGGGCTCGATTACTTCGGGCCACTCAGCGTGACCGTCGGCCGCCATCATCAAAAAAGATACGTGGCGTTATTTACGTGTCTAACCACAAGGGCCGTACACCTCGAGGTCGCCGCGTCACTCTCTACCGACTCCGCCATCTTTGCCCTGCGCCGCATGATGGCGCGCCGCGGGCAACCCACCGAAATATGGTCCGATAACGGGACCAACCTCCGCGGAGCCGACGCGGAACTGCAGAAGGCCGCCCTCGAAGCCAGCCGCGAGGAGGCCGCCAGCCACACTATCCGGTGGCGCTACATTCCGCCAAGCTCGCCGTTTATGGGAGGGGCCTGGGAAAGGCTCGTCCGCTCAGTCAAGACCGCGCTGACCACAACACTACAGGAGCGACATCCGCACGAAGAAACGCTCACCACGTTGCTCTGTGAGGCGGAGTACACCGCGAACAGCCGCCCACTGACGCACGTCTCCGTGGACCCCGAAGACGCCGAAGCCTTGACCCCCAACCACTTCCTACTCGGGGGGTCGGGCCGTATCCACCAGCCGGGATCCTTCACCGAAGCGGATGTCGCCAGCCGTCACCACTGGAGGCGAGCACAGCAACTAGCCGACGAGTTCTGGGGCCGCTGGGTCCGGGAATACCTGCCGGAGCTTCAAAACCGGCGGGAGCCCCACGGCCGCGGAGCCCCCCTGAAGATCGGTGACCTGGTGCTGGTCGCAGACTCGAACCTGCCCCGCAACGTCTGGCCACGAGGAAAGGTGGTCCAGATCTACCCAGGCCAGGATGGCATCGTCAGAGCTGCAGATGTCACCACCCGAACCGGAGTACTGCGGCGCCCCACGAAGAAGCTCGTCGTACTACCAGTCAAGGCCATCGAGACCGTCGTGACACCCAGAAGCTGAAGCGACACGTCGCTTCACGGCGGGAGAAATGTACACGACGGCCTAAATCTTGTTTGTAAATAAGTTGTTTATAGTATTCGTTGTGTTAGTTTTTTTAGTTTCGTTTATAGTTATCGTTTATTCCGTTGCTTATAACTCTGTGTTAGTTAATAAGTTGCTTTGTTCGTTATAGTTTATGTTTTATGTGTAAATAAAGAAGTATATAGGGCCCGTTAGGGAAATACATAGGAGATCCCGGGCAATACCTTAGTACATAACAGCCATAATAGTGGGCCTAAATTAGCGGCTCTCTATAAGGTATTGCCCGAGATCATAAGCCATCCGGAGTGAGGGAGATAGCAATATCTTCCCTCCCGCTCCTACTCCGGGGAGCGGAAGGGGAAATTGCCTCCCAAAATAGTATAAAAACCGCGTGGGTGGTCCCGTTAATCGTCACTCGAATCAAGTCAACCAGAGGAATCACTCGAACAGAAGCAGTCACTCAATCGTCATTCGTGATCACTCCGGAGAGCCACAAAACTCTCAAAGCCATCGCAACTCCTAGCTCCGATATCAACCGCAAATACTGGCGTTTTCATTCCGCACCCGCAAGTCCTTCACCGTGAACCTCCGCCCACAGGCCCTACCGGATAACTTCACTGACTCATCATATCCGAGGGCCGGTCGGGAATAGTAGGTATGTACTTTTTGTTATATGTATTTTTCTTCATTGCGTCAAATGAATCATTTCTATTCTATTCAATTTAGGTTGGAACCGCGTTTTGGTTTCTACCCTGTAGGTACTTATTTGCCAAGGAGGATAGAGGCTAAAAGGTCGTTTTGGGGGGCGCCTAAACAAGCAGAAACAAGGACGAGACGTGATCAATTTGTTCGAGCCACTGGACCCAACTGTAACTGTACGTAACCCTAAGATAACTTTATTTAGGACTATTTGAAGCCACAACTTAGGAAAATGTAATTCTATAAAAGAATGAGAAAGAATATTGACTATTTAATAGTGCATCGCAGTTAATTTTTTGGGGACACCGCAGTTGTCACACCACTTTCGAAAAAAATAAATTATAATATTGCTGAATATTATAATATTTCCAGACTAACTTTTATGGTAATAATAAATAATATTACGTAAAATAATGCCATTGATCAGATATTAATTATATTGTAAAATGAAACCAAATTGCAAATTGCGTCATGGACTGGCCACGTAGAGAAAGATTCATTGACGTTGGTTTTTTGTAGAATCTGTAGGTTAAAAGAGAGTCACAGGCAATAGGCTATTTGCCTTGTACCAAAATTTACTTAACTAATTATTTAGTTTAATAGATTGCACCATATGGAACCGAAACATATTAATTGTTATTAAAAATAATACATGATTACTGTAAAAAATTCATTTTCGAATGTTATATTTTTATCGGTATTTTACATTGTCAAAAACGCCAGCAACAATGACAGGCACGTCACCATTGACTAACTTTGTACTAGAACTGACATCCGAAAGCTAGATTATGCGCTACGCTCGCACATTGTATGAGTAGTGTAACCGTCGACGAACGTTTTTAACATGCCTGTTCTAGTACTTTATAACTCAATGGGTATGTAAAGGCTCGTGACGTCACGAACAAGTACATCGACAACCGACGGCGTTTTCGCTGGTTTTTAAAAACTTATAGAATGAAATACTATTTTTTATTATTTTCAAAGGTTTAAAAATTAACATAAAATTGTTGACGCTTTATTTAAATATTACCTACAATAATAACTCTATTCCAGAAAATAGTCAAATAGCCTAAATACAAAAATTTTTATTTTTGACGAATGACGAAGTGTAAGACGAAAATAAATTATTTCCTTATAACTAGTATGAATGAGTCACACACAATGTGTGGCACTTCGACTCCTATAGAAGTTTCAGCTATAGAAGCGTCGCTAGATGGTGACTAGAAATGGTTTAGAGTAATTTTACACTAGTATAAATATGTCATATGTCAACAGGAGGCGTGTCGTAAGAGGCGACTAATTCCTATAGCACGAGACGGGCTGCAGCGTGCGTCTTCATGCGAAATCTTATAAAAAACTGCACTCGCCAACCCGCCTGCCAAGCGTGGCGAGTATTGGCAATCTCTCAGATGATAAATCATTAAGAGAGGCCTTTGATCAGCAGTGGACGTCCTATAGCTGAAATGATGATGATGAAGATGAAATATGTCATAAATATATTTAATAAGTTATTGGTTGTTTGATTTTTAAATAATTACTATAGGTTATATTAGTTATTTAAAAATTTACCGATTTAAAACAATAAATAGACAATTTCCAGTTTCAATTTTCTCTATATGACTATTAGAGCTAAAATTGAGTTTTACAAATCACGCGTGAACGGATGGAACAATTTTGCTAATTCTTTTTTTTGTTGTGTTATTTATTGCCAGAAGAAGGTTCTTTTGAAAGGAAACATTAGGGAAGTTGCGCAGAAAATCCTTTATGAATAAACTAAAGACCACGCGAACGAAGTCGCGGGCAACAGCTAGTAACAGCATAAAAATAGAAAATGCTACTGGAAAGTGTAGAAAATATCTTAGATTGTCAATTATTGTCTCCACGGGTGGTCATTATTGTCATCTGGGCGTTAGGTTGGCAATCCACTACATCTGTGAAACAGAAATAACTGCAAGCGAAAAAAAGATCATTTTAAAAACTTAAATTTTAATTTTATTTTTATTATTCAATTGTTGTGACTTAAGAATATGTATATTAAAAAAAAAACAATATAAATATGCGCCAGACAGCTAACTAATTACTAGCTCTCAAAAGGAATATTTTTTTATGTGTTTACAACATTTTTCATTGATACTCCGCTCCTATAGGTAATCCGTAATGTAATATAGCCTAAACCTTCCTCGATAAATGGACTATCCAACACAAGAATATTTTTTCAATTCGAACCAGTAGTTACTAATTAATTATCATGGTCTCGAAGTAAAGAATTAGTAAAGGGTTACGATTACGAGGTAGGTAATACACAATTAATTTTGCCAGCGGCGTCACCCAGAACACCCAATGCAGCTACATTTTAGAAAGTTCGTTTTCTTCATTGAACCGAATAGGGAATCGCAATCATTACGTTTAACCCGAATCATCGGTCCACTCCGCCATTCTAATAAACGTATAATAAATGAATGAAATGAATGAATCATGTAACAATACAAAACATTTTAGGGGCAGTAATTAGATTCAGATTTGTTTTTGCCAGACACATGATGATTATACTCGTAATATAAGAAAAAAATAAAATAATATTATTATTATCTTCTCTCGCGCACATCTAGTGGATTGCCAGCTTTATCGTGATTTTTCTTTTATCGCAAGCACAGAGGCGATTTCACGCGATACTCGTTCGTCCAAAAAGTCGTCGATATTAACAAGACAATTTTTTGCTTTTATTAAATCATCAAGTCGAGTTGAGTAACAACTCTGTTCCAGTAACCCATTTACGATTCGAGTGTAACGTGTTTCGGTGATTGGATTCTGTTATTAGTATTTCATCAAGAGGGGAAAATTTAATTACGCTTGCAATTTTATTGTAAGAAGTATTTTAATACAGTTTTATTAAACATATTAATAATAGCCTTTATTCAAACAGTATTCAGTTACATTATATGATTATTTCTAATAAAATTTCAGTAAAACTTTATACAATACTGCAATTATTCAATAATTTTATTATGCATCAGTTCCCTGTCTGTATGCCCCTAGTTGACAAAGACCTCCTCCTACTGGCAGTTGGCAGTTAGATTCTGTGTTAATACATGTAAAGTTGTGTATGATATTATACTCTTTTACAATTGTGCCAAATAAACTTTTGTTCATTCATTCATAAAGAAATGCACGAGGAAAACTGCTTAGAACAGGTAAAACTTAATAAAACTATTATGGTACTAAAACAATATTTCTGTGCTTATAAAGATAACACAGAAAATAAACTTCCTAACGTTCGTTTTACCAATAAAGGTATGCAGTTTAGTATGTGCATAATATACTTTTATGTATTTGTTTACGTTTATTTAGGAGCAAATCCTATTTTCTTTCTTATATAAGTTAAAGACATTCATCCATAAGTCAGATGAGAGCAGTAACCTCGCTATATAAGGTGCTTCATAAATATCTGCAACGGCTGAAATGGGTAAAAGTATTGCCTACGATAGTGAAGGAATTACGTGCCCCGGATGGGTAATTAATTATTTGTGAAAAGACAGTAAATAAATGGTTACTTGCTTCAATTTGCATAACACACTTCGTCATACGCCCTTGACACTGCGCGGGAGCGATATAATGTGAAACGTTAGCATTTTTGGACAGATGTGGACGGTTTGAGACAGAATAAAGCCTAATCTTTATTTAATATTTTTTTATGAAAAAATTAATGATGTTCTGGACATAAAATTTCTTACTATCTTAATCTATATAAGCAATACTTTTACCCATTTCAGCCGTTGCAGATATTTATGAAGCACCTTATACAGTATGTAACGAAAAGGTGAAATAAAACTTTAAGGGGTTATTCTACGGCTAAATTACATCAACTTTTTCAATGGGACCAACATCAAAATCTCAAAAAAAAAAATTGACGTTTCCATACAAACTGATGCCAGCTGGTCGCGTTTTAGTATGGGAAAGTGTTTTTTTTTTTGCGATTTCGATGTTGGTCCCATAGAAAAAGTTGATGTAATTTAGCCGTAGAATAACCCCTTAAAGTTTTATTTCACCTTTTCGTTACACCCTGTATACTGAGCGCCCAAATACCTAGAGTACGAGTCAACCGTTGACTACGTTACATAGGTTAAGCCTAGTTCGCACTGTATTATTAATTTAGTCGAACAACGAGTGATTTAGTTTACTAAATTAGCTCGACTAAAGCTCTTACTAAACTACCTACTATTGCCTAGTCGACACATAGACTCTATTGGGGAGAAGGACAAAAATGTTGGTCTTCGTTGACGCGGAGCCTGGCAGGTTTTGTATTTAATAATAAAAAAGTAGATCTATACCAGTTATTAATTGTTCTTTCGAACTATTATGATTCTTCTGCATAAATATAACTAGTTTTCTTTCGACGGTTACGATAGGCGAATTTAGGAACTGAACTTGTACTGAATTGACAGATTAAATTGTGCCAAGTGACTCTTGAGGATTTATAAAACTAGTCAAAGTCAAAGTCAAAAATCATTTATTCAGTTTAGGGCAGAAAACTGCCACTTATGAACGTCAATAATAACGTCAATAACAACAGTCAGCGGCCAGCACGCTGAATAATATAGCAAGCGATTCTTAGCGAGCCTACTAAGCCCCTTTGTAATATAATTTGCATTTACGATCCATTGTATATAGTGTTTACGACTAACACAATAGGTTGTTACAATCGTGGCTTCTAGAGTACTCATAATCGAGTGACTGTCAGAAAATTTAGAAGACGCATGATGTCCCTACCGACTCTTTCATCGCGATAGAGATAGAGTTATTTACAAGTGTGTGAGTGTGAGTTTATGAATAGTTATTGATGATTAAATTCGAGATGTAGTGTAACGAAAAGTGGTCACATACTTGGTTTTGTAAAAAAATCAAAACTTCGTATTTGGATTTCCTTCTTTTTACAGGCATATGGGAAAAAAATGTTACCACGATTATTTTATTTAATTCAGGAAATCAACAACAATACATTAATTAATTTGAAGCTTATGCACTTATTACACGGTCCAAAACCAATGAATTCATTTAAGAGAAGTGCCTTCGAAAGGGTTAAATGTTTCTAAGGTGGTAGTTTATCTTATTGGCAGCCAATCCTTCGCATGAGAACGCGTTACAATTAAATATGTAATCTGTTGTCTCGTTTTTCTGGGCTGAGGGGTTACTGTTTAATCCCTTGATATAAGACCGAAAATCCCTTGATATAATAAAATAGGCCGAATATAAATATTTTTTTTATAGGGTTATTTTACACGTGGTATATGGATATAATATATTTGAATTACTAATTGGTCCCAATTAGCACAAACGGCGAGGCGCAGCGGTGTGGGATAAATAAAACAGGGTGCTATTATTTTTGCAATACAACAAAATGAGTTCGGATAGTCCCAGAAATAAATGATTTAAAAAAAAATCTCAAATTATGATGAAAAAGTTGTATATATTAATCTCAACCTACTGGTTGCAATTCGTGGGATTTATTTTGTTTTATTTCAGTAATACCAAATAATATTAGATTACTTAATACTGATAAAACCGTAGTCACGAACTTATAAATATGCCAGTCGTCAAGACAGGTGCTTTCGCAATAACTACTTTCAACGATTCAAGATGTGCAGAAATCGCATAAGTGAATAGCAGCAAGTAATACAACTATAATTTTACTACAATAACTGAACAAAATCTACTGTTCACGGAATTACTCGCAAAAATAAATGACGCCTGTTATTGTCCAACTGACTACATCTGAGTGAAATACACGCTGAACGGAAATTTTGTGATTTTTGTAACAAAAATCATGAATTTTGAAGTTGGATTCTTCTTATTTTATGTCAATGGTGGTCAGTTATGGATTCTGACCAGAATATGGGCAATGGCTACAACATACATTTCTTTGCTTATCTAATGAACCCTCTAGCAGGAGGAGGCCTACGATCTCTATTTACCATTCGCGCGCCACGCATTGCTCATCGCTTTATAGGTCAACTTCTCTGTTCTTTCACCTGCTAAATCATGCTTCAGGATTTAAAAAAATCGTCTGCTTCACTTCAGAGACTAGTATGTACACTTTGTATGCAAATTTTCTTACTACATTATCATTTGTGTGATTCCCTAAAGACCTACAAAATCAATTAAAATTTGATTGTTGTCTGAGCACAGTCTGCGACTCTGCGTAGCCGAAATCGAGGACGCTCTGAAGTTCATTTATAAAACAACTGCTGTTGTTATGTAGTCAAAAAGATGCACCTCGAGATTCTTATTTCATTAAATCATTATTATGTAACTCGTCAATTAACAGTGACCGCTCGATGTTTAAGTGGCACCGGTTTTCGCGCGTTAAAAAGATCTCGTAATCGAAATCCGATGCGCCCACGGCTACGAGTACGTGAACACTTGCAAACGAAAGTGTCGCAGATTGAATTCAGCGCGGTCGCCGTAGCACCCGTTGCGTTAATAATGGTTATGCAACTTTTGCTAAACGTACGAGAGTTGACGGCAGGTCGAACCTTACCAAAAATGTCTTTCCTCAACCATTTTTCAACTTAAAGTTCAACAGACTTCATCGAATGTTGATGAGCTGTTAAAAATACCAGACATATAGCGATTTATCGCCTATATCGCACCGCCCACAAAACGTCTCTGTTTAGCCTAATGGTCGACTGGTAGAGAATGCCTCATGGCATTAAGTCCACCTTTTGTATGTTTTTTTTAATCTGTGCAATAAAGTCTAAATAAATAAATAAAGATTTTGTGCAGTCACCAAAAAGGCCTGCTAGGAGATGTCCTAGATAAAAAATCTGATACTAATATAAATTTGTCTCCTTTGATAAATTATTTTCTCCTTTTTTATTGTCTGTCAGTTTTAAGCTATTTTGCTACGTCTTATGCGTCTTAAGGATACGCTGAGCCTAAGATTATAATATACATGATACAACATTGTAGTATCTCAAATGTTTGATGTCTATATCCGTACAAGGTCTAGATTCTGTCATTCATAAAAGATTATGAAAAATAATGTCAAAATTTGCGATTGCGAACGACCATTGCAGATCATTAACAAAATCAGAACTGGTGACAAATTAATTACCTATCTCATGTAATTTGATTTGGTAATCGTCCAGAACTTTCGTTTTCATCGATATTTTCACAGCAAAAATACTTTGTATTGCAGGCCAGTCCACACGTCCCGGTGACAAATGACCGACCGTGAATCGAATAATCGACTCGATTGTCGATATAACTTTCGATTTCATCGTTTACCACGAATTCCGAACGCATTCGGTTGCACAATTGAAGTATCAAGTGATTCGTGAGTGAATAGACAGTATTACATATGTATGTAATGTACTTGCATATACATAATGCAACATGCATTGTTTGGGAAAACGAAGAAGTGCAAACATTTTTTTAATTCGATTACATTATGTTGCTGACTTTTATGTCGTTATATGCTGATTTTGACACCACGTACTTGACTTGCTAACCATTGCGAGCGCTGCAGGAGATAATGTCATAAACCAATCAAGGATCTTATCTTGACCTGTTGATTATGAACAAATCTATACTAAGATACATAAATATATATACATAGCACTTGAAAAAATATCGATCACCTCAGGTGGGATGTGGGATGTAATTGCAAAAACAAAAGATTTCATTCATATTAATATTATAATAAGGTTAAGTTTGTTTGGATGTAGGAGGCAATTTTTGCAACTACTTCTTAGATTAATGTTTTTAATGTACTTTTTGGATTGACATAATGTAAAAAAAATACCTGCAACCGGATACTACCACGCAGGCGAAACCACGGGCACAACTAGTAAACCAGATAAGCGTAAAAAACATAGCCCGGTCTTTGGTTTCACGCAGACGAGTAAAGATGAATGTTATGTCAAGTAGGCGTTTATTCCATTTAGACCATTT
Organism: Anania hortulata; assembly: GCA_963576865.1. Lineage (NCBI taxonomy): Eukaryota > Metazoa > Arthropoda > Insecta > Lepidoptera > Crambidae > Anania > Anania hortulata. Next base: position 5,866,142 of record OY756405.1, read on the forward strand.
ATTCGGTTGCGAATGTTGCGATGGAACTTTGGTGAGACGTGCACATGCCGAGAAAGGTTTTGAATTTAATTGAAGCCCATGCAAACGAAGTCGCAGACAACCGCAAGTATGCAATACATTTTGTGTAGCTTTATGTGAGATGAAGATTGATTGAATGAATAATAAACACGAATAACTCATACTGTGTCATGTAAAATAAATTAATCAAGTGTAAGCCCTGACTTCTATGTACAGATAAATAAATATAAATCGATAGTTATTATAGACTCACGCACGTGGAAGAATACCTTCAAAGAACAATAGCTGATAAAACGCGATTTCTATTATCGTTTACGTGGTAATTTTAGATAGTACATTTATTGAATCAACTGTATTTATGTTGATAAGTCCTTTTTCAAGAAAAAATACTATTTTGAGCGAGTTTTGATAGTGTCAAGGTCCAGGTTGTAATGTCACACTTGATAGAGGTACAAAACTACAAAAAAATACATCTGGATTTCACATAGGAAGTACTCACAAAAGTTTTTAATTAATATGACAGTTAGGAGTAGATTAAAATCCACTTTCAAGATTTGATTACATACTTAGTAACAAGTACAAAAAATTTAAGCACCGTGTTCATCATGGTGTTTGCAACAGTGCCAAAATATTGGAAAATCATTATTAAAAACAAGGATCGAAACCGGTTAATATTTATTTCAGAATATATAAGGCCTATTTCATATATTTGATGGTAGTCGTAAAGATTTGACCATAAAACTAAATTTGCCAAAGCTTTTAAGTTAGTAGTTGGAGTATGTGATAATTAATTTAGCGAAAACCTTTATTATTCCGATTAAGGTTACATAAAAAGAATCGGTTTCCGATCCCTGATTAAAAAGGTACAGCAACAGCAAGTCAACCTGCCTAAAGAGTTAAAGGTTATTTGTTACCGATTTTCAACTTTAAGTTAGACAAGTAGAGATCAATATCAATTGACAAAAAGTGTCATTTTGTAGTTGGTTCACGAGCTGTGGTCTGTACATGGTAATAACCTCGAATTATCTATAATAGTGACCATGAGTTTAAATCAGTATAATACAAATTACAGCCATATAATAATTGCAACTACTCGTACTCGTATAGACAGACATTCAATAGATAAACAGTATCTAAGATAATAAGGGATTATTTTATTCGAACGTGACCCGTTTATTTGTAATCGCATTATTTATCACATCATTTCTTCTAGATGGCCTGATAGCAAAGAGTTATGAGTTTGATATCGGAATCAAAAAGAAAATAAATTTGTTGTGGGTTGTTAGATTCCAATTCGTATTTTAGTGTGCAATAGCGTTGCAACGTGAATTTTGTATCATTTTAAATATTGAAATGTGTTATTATTGTAGCAATTGGCAGGCCACATCACTCGCAGAACTGACTACCGGCGAAGAAAGGTTGTCCAGTGGCGACTTCGAACTGGAAGACGCAGCGTGAGCTGGCCTCCCACTCAGTGGACTGACAACCTAGTCATGGTTGCGGGAAGGATAGTTGCCATTGGATGCAAATAGCTAGATAGAGACGCTCGCTGTGGCGTATGTAGATAATATCTATGTCCAGCAGTGGGCTTCAGAAGGTTGACGATGATGATTGACATGTTATACCTAATTTACTTATTGAATGCCGTGCATGCGACCCATGCGACGTCTTAATGATTGTCTCTGAGACCAATTAAGTCTGAAGTCAAGTCAGGGTCTAAAAAAAACCGGCCAAGTGAAAATCGGACTCGCGCACCGAGGGTTCAGTACAAACTATAGGTATGTAAATAGTTTGCCCATAACGGGAAACGAGTCCCGAATAATTTAAACGATTTGCTGAGTTAGTTAAAAAAACTGTGTGATGTTAATAAAAAACATACAAATTTACGGATTTCGGACTTTTTTTTTACTTGTGCTTTAGGACAATGCTTTTTGACGAATTTCATGATTTTAGGTCAACGGGAAGTACTATAGGTTTTGATTCCCTTGCGAGTATCATAAATGCGGCATAATCAGCCATATTTTTTGATTGCATTGACTTGAAACTTTGATTTTTTACAGCTTCAGGGGATTGCAGGCATGAGTATTTAATATTAATTTTAACTTGATACGCGCGCGTTTCCACGCGTTCCTGGTAAACTTTATTAGGGTCTCGACAGAGACCTACAGACAGATAGACAGACAGACGGACAGTCAAACTGACGGGAAACAGAGTGATGATTTAACCTTTAGCTTTTAATAAAACTTTTAAAGTACGGAACCCAAAAAAGATAACTAAAACGAAAACTACAAAAAAATTTGGAACATACATTAGGGTGCTTTGAGTACTTCTAGAAATGCTGTATTTTTGTAGTTTTATTTACATCTCTATTTTTTTAAATTTACTTGATACTATTTTAGGTAACTAGGTACCTACGGATAGCGTTCTTAACCTATAAAACTAGTTTAATTGTTTTCTTTGACACTTAAAAGCCCTTGAGTTTATTAATTGAATTGCCTTGTTTCGTCGATTTAAACACTTAGAATCTAATCTAATCAAGAATGTGAAAGGTATTATTATGTTGCTTCAATTAAAATAAAATATATGCTGTTTGACATTTATAGTTTCATTTCAGGGTGACATTATTTGACATGACCACAGTATAAGCTAAAACAGTACCGAAACTAGACCTATTTGTTGAAGTAAATACCTACACTCCAATGGGTCATTAGGGTCGGCCTTTTGTTTTTTGTAAAATTGAAATAGTTTTTTTTAGTAAGTATTCTATAGAGATAATCGCGAAGCGCGACAACTGACAACTCGTCTCGGCTCGTAGTTACTTCACTGCTTTAGTATACATACTCTGTGACATGACGTAATGTTGATCTTTTAAGAACTATTTTTTTTACCTACATTTAATCCTATGTTCACTATCAATATTATTGTTAAATATTACGTTTTTGGTTCTTGAAAAAAGAAACGAGTTATTATACAAACCGCTATTTTTTCAGGTAAAAAGGAATTTACTATAAAGACGAGCCGATTGGCGTAGCGGCGCAGTGCTAACCCATTGAACGCAATTATTCTAAATTAACTCGGGTCTGGGTGTACTGGACAACGCCCCTAATATCATTAATTGCCTGGTACCTCATAAGTTAGGGATGTTGAATTGTTGATTCCTTACTTCGGGACCTTAACAATTGGTGTGTCGCATAATATTAACTATCTATAGGTAGATACTTTTTATTGTACACCACAAAAAAGAAACAAATCACAGAAAACATAATAATTTATAAAAGCACAATTTAGGCGGTCTTATTGATAGAAGCGATCTCTTCCAGCAAACCTTCAGGTAGAGGACAGTTGAATAAAAATTACTAAAACACACCTAACAAATTCCCATATACATAGTTCCCGACTATGAGCACGCCGTGGATCGTGGTGTTATCGAACCGGCGGCCTTTACGCAACAGTTTATCCAACAACGCTAGGTGCAAACGCATTACGCCATGCCTGCGCTCGCGCAGCTAGACGGCCCGCAAACAATCAACAATCGGATTTCCTCGCAAACGATCGGTGACACGGTATATTAACTATTATTACTGCAGTTTTAATCATACATAGCACGAGTACCTGACCATAAAAATTAGAGCCGCGGATGGAATGTCATGCCGTACAGTTTGTGCGTCAACATCGCAATCTAGGAGCTCTATACTTGCTCTACTAACCAATTTACAGTCTGATCATGATAAGTTACGTATTATTTATTCTTATAACAGGAGTTTTATCGTAAGTGACAAATTCATAAGTTTTATACTTGAATTTTAGATGAATTGTTTACTTGTATGTAAGGTGTTACATTAGATTGAACGAGGGATATCTTCCACATACTGTTTTTCCCATGAATATTTAAACAACTATTGCAATGGGGTCGAAAAGGAAATCGAGAAAAAAAGATGTTGCTCTATACATTTTGGTCGAGTAGCACTTACTTTAGTAAGTTTCATAACGGTATGTTTGGGAGTAAATTTTCTCAAAACAGAACTAAACTAGAAATTTTAAATGTATTTTACTGTAAATGTATAAGTTAGATAGCCTATAGTCCTACGTCATATTTACTGCCAAAAAAACCTAGTGCAAAAATGTCGTAATAATAGTTGAGAAGAAGAAAGAAGTTTGAAATGAAGAAGAACAGCAGGTCAACCTAACCAAAAAATTAAAGGTCATGAAACCGATTTGACACATATACAGGGTGTAACGAAAAGGTGAAATAAAACTTTAAGGTGTTATTCTACGGCTACATTACATCAACTTTTTCTATGGGACCAACATCGAAATCGCAAAAAAAAAACACTTTCCCATACTAAAACGCGACCAGCTGGCATCAGTTTGTATGGAAACGTCAATTTTTTTTTTTTGAGATTTTGATGTTGGTCCCATAGAAAAAGTTGATGTAATTTAGCCGTAGGATAACCCCTTAAAGTTTTATTTCACCTTTTCGTTACACACTGTAGAGATCAATTAGTTAAGAAAGTTTGACGTTTTGAGGTAGGTTGGCGAGCTGTTGTCTGTACATACGAGCACTGTTAAGCAAATATATTATGCATGATAATTCATTTATTACCATTGCATGCATCGTATATGAGAGCGCGTTCGGTCCTTAAAAAGTTCTCATCGATTATAATTTATAGCTTGAACTCTCTTTCATAAGCGTCAATGGCGACACACAAAAGGCGGGCCTTTTACCAATCAAACAATGATCGTGAATAAATATCCGGTGCTAAGAGAGACGTTGGAGGTACAGGGTGTTTCTATTGACGTTGTATGTTTAAGCTGTGTTTACGTTTACGACTGATGTGTATTTCCTGAGTTGCATATATGAATATAGATACTGAAGGCATTAGAAGTTAATTTTGATGGATAGAAAGCCTTGCATGATGGTACAGAATTACCACCCAGAATCTAATGCTGCTAAAATTGGTGGCACGAATTACATATACATACATACAATAAAATACTTTATAATAATATTATAACCACTAAAATAGATACAAATCCCATTCTATTTATGCTTTTGACCTACTTTACTGCTATTTCTATGACATGATGGACAATAATAATTAAAAACCTAAGGATCTAACGATTCTGTCGAGTATCAGAAACATTCCGACCATAAAATACGATAAGTTAGACTTAACATCAAGAAGGAACTTCTGCAATTTAGATACAGTATCAGAATCACGGATGACACAAGTTAAGACGGAGAAACTATACTCGGAGGTACCTTAAAATATCAAGAAGACTACATACCTTTCTCAATAAGGTCGTTCCATTTCTTCGCCCAGCCTCGTAAACTTTTCGCGTAGGTCTTTTCTATGTCTGCTCTCTCTTGCACTAGAGTCTGTAAGTCTCCACATAGTCTATGGCCGTCGTCTACCCGTCTGGTAGTTCTTTTGTAGTTGCCTGGCTCCCAGAAGGAGTCTGAGGCGACTGTGAGCAGGGCCTGCTCATCGCTGTGATGCGACATGGCGGTGCGGCACTCACACACCGCCCCTCTGAAACAAAAAGAAAATTCACGTTATTATTTCTAATTTCAAAGCCTTTAACAGGCTGCGAACCCGGGTGTTGTAAGTCATCCTTACAAGGTGAGAAGATGATGATGAGGTCATCCTTATCATCATCATCCTTGCCAATTTCGGCTACACCGACAGGATTCCCTCTTTTTTTGTATGTGATCAGATGCTTAGGTCTTACATGACTAACGTACCCCTAACTTTGCTGTAAAAGTACGTGCACAGTAAGAGAACGTCAGTGTGCCGTTTACATAGTTATAATGTATGTTTGCAGATGGTTTACTTTTAATTTTGACACGCTTCCTATCAAGCTCCTGCCTGCGTTCCAGTTCAAAACCATTGGCCCTATCATGAACCAGGCAACGCCACTTAGATAGGTTAGCAACCAAAGACTCCCAGTTAAAAGGCTCTATTTTACATTTCCTGAAATGTCTCTTCTGAACGTCTTTAAAACGAAGGAACTGGCCACCACGTTTCCGCATACCAACTTCGAGATCTAAGAAAGTTGGGGTACACTGATGGTACCAATTGCAAGTTCGATTGCGGTGCTTCCCCCCAAAACATTGGCCACCTTCTGTCATGTCCCGAGTGTACACGCGAAGTCGCGAAAACCAGTTACGTGCCACAGATAGTGCGGTTTTTGTGGCAGAATTACTGGTCATTAATAACTTGTCAGAATTGCCGTCGACAACAAAATAAATTCAAATAGCATTGATTATGTTTTCTTGACGTTTGTCAAGAGATGGCGCGAGGTACGACTTAAACCTCGAGCTTAGCATTAGACCCAAATCCAAGTCAGGAAGGTAGGGTACCTATAGAGGCTTCGTTTGGTATCTATAATTACATAGTTACGTTTGGTGATACGCTGTGTGATAAATTGTCGCATTGTTCGTGCTACGCTACTAGCCAAGCGTGACACTAAAAGAGGCTCCTATCTGTGTTACTTGAACTTTAGTTTTATGTTAAAACATACAGATTTAAATGACATATTAAATCATTCTTATACTTTATGATACATGAATAAATAACATCACTATGCATGCGTTACAAAATACTCGAGTAGAAGTGTGTGAATGTGAATTTAGTGCAATCTGCCTTGAACTTTATTTAATGATCAGATTGATAACTTGTTATGATTTTATGTTTGTGTGTTATGCAAGTTTGCATCTATTGCAAAGGCCTATTTTATTATTCAAGCGACTTAATAAAGATGACCATTGACGATGCGCGATGTTCGTTTCTTCGTCATATTTAAATATCCTTGTTGACCTTGGATTTTAGAAATTATAAAAGCATATAAACTTAGACATTGAAATCAGACTGCAAATTTTCACATGCTATTTCCGCACCGTATAGCTAGTGATAAATAATTATATACACAAATTCAGTTTTTTTTAAATCTATTATATTTCGTAAATAATAAAAATACATAGCACGCTGTGCAACCTTGGGCTTTCTTATGGACCCATAGTGAAAGGCCACGTCTCAGGCACAGATAGGTTCTAGAATGGAGGCCACGTAAGGTCAAGCGCAGCGCAGACGACCTGGTAAAGGTTGAAGCCGCTGGATGCAGGTCGCTTAAAACCGGCCAATCTGGAAGTCACTGGGGGAGGCCTATGTTCAGCAGTAGATATCCTATAACTGAAATGATGATGATAAAAATACATAGGTCCGTTTGATGCACTTCCTTTCACACGTTATATTTTTAGCCCTACCACTCACTGCTTTAGTAGAATTGTAGGCCAGTCCCGAGAAGAAAATCAACTCAACTAACTCAGTCACTATTTTCGAGGCGAGCAAACCGGACTTGGTGTCGCTATCTCTGAGGTTCCGGGTTCGATTCCCGGTCGGTCAATGTAGAAAAAATACTTTTTTATATTGTCTCGGGTCTGGGTGTTGCGGTACCGTCGTTGTTTTTGATTTCTGTAACACAAGTACTTAAGCTAATCACCATCAATACTATCAATCTACCATAGGATCAGAGCAATGTATGTGATGTTGTCCAATATTTATTTATTCATTTATGTTTACTATTGTCAGCCTCCCCTCCAGGATGTAAAGCGAATCTACAACTACTGTTCCAACGTTCTTAGTAACTTATAACAATAAAGTAGTATCAAAGAAAATTCCACTGATTGAGTATCAATGATTAAGTTCGCAATCAAGTCATGCGCCGTCCAATGACGGGTGCTGACGTCAGAGCCGGATCAGCAAGTTACCTCACTCGATAAAAATGTTCATCAGTAGGTGAATCGTATGCGAAGAGTGACCGCAGAGTGCATATATAAATAGTAATATGATTACGGATGAATACAAATTTATGCGTGCATTAGGAAAGCCTTAGTTTGGGAAATATTTATTATATTTTGATCAGATTATAATGTAAACAGAGTAGGTAGGTAACTATTTGTAAACTCGTAAGAAACTTTAAATTTCGCAAGCTGGCTTTAATGATTCCGCCTTATTGTGGCTCCTCTTTACGTCGGCCCAGTTATAAATTTTCATCTTAAAGATTCTGGGGTTACTCGTGTACCCAAGATGCACTTATACTTGCGCCAACTTCAACATGGAATAATTTTAGCAAATTTCATACAACCTTGCAATACAATATAATGATCTTGAGGAAACCTGCAAATTCTGATGACACTGGATTTATACCCATGGTTCTAAATGGTCTGTCTGGTTTCCCAGTAGGCCTACTACGAAAATGATTCCTTCGTTCGGACGTATCAACCTAACAAATTAAAATAACGATTCATTTGTGTCAATTCTTTAAGAAAATATGAACATCGAAAAACCCTACCCTTTTAAGTTGTCTATAAATGGTCAAAAGTTTGACACAAGTAGATGGTATTTTAATTTGTTGGGTTTATACCTACGTCCGAACGAACGAAATATTTTCGTAGTAAGCCTTTAGGAACGGGACAAGGCGATCAGAATAACTTACAAGCCCGTATCATAGATTAGTAACACGTACGAATTTATATCTTAATTAATATTTAGTGCAAACTAACAGATATTAGAGTTCCAAGTTTTGCATTCCTACTAGTTTTGTCGAAATTCAGTTACAATATCGATAGTCAAAGTCAAAGTCAAAGTCAATCAAAATAGTATGGATTGCTTAAAATATACCTATGATAGTTTATCAATATTGTAGAGCAATACTATCGATAAACCTTTCGATAGCGGTAACACTAATTTCAATTCCTTACTTCAAGCACAGAATATTTAATAGGATAAATCCTTCAAGACCATGTCAATAATTTTGTGCGCATCTCGCCATATTACGCGGCGAATAGAAAACGTCTTCTTTTTAGCGATTTTTATGTTTTAAAATAGAATCTAACATAAAACTCAACACTAGTAATAAGTACACAAGAGAAGATGCTACCATGAAGTCATGTAGGTAAATTTATCTTCCGATAATTACACCGTTTGCACACCTTGACTTGGCTTTGACAAACCGAATGACGTCATCGTTTAGGTATTGTAGTAAAACTTCGTAAACACTTCAGCTGATAACATATTTTTTGTTGCTAACTAAACTACATCTGTATTAAGCTAACATGAATATGCTCCGTTAAAATACAGTGCCGGTCAAGAAATAATACCAACATGTTGATACTTTTTTAACCGACTTAAAAAAAAGGAGGTTTTAAAAAAAAGAGGAGAGAACGAAACGAATTGAGTCGTCGGAATCTTATTTTTTTTTAAATATGTCCAGCGATCATTCGTTACTACGTTGACCGATTTTGACAATTCTTTTTTTGTTCGAAAGGTAATACTTTTAGAATGGTCCCTTATAATCCCATCATCAGAATTTGGTTAAATTTTGATGATGGGATCTATAAGAAAATAATCAAACATTGGATGAACTTCATACCACGCCAAATGTTTTTTGTATCTATGTTATCCAATATCTTTGAGAAATGTGAACCGATTTTCATGATTCTTTTTTTATTGAATAATCGACAATAAAAGAGTGGAATAATAGGAAATGAAATCGGTGTTCAGCAGTTAAATTTTGTTTGTACTCTTAAGATCTGTATTGATTAGGAATTATCACTAAAAATAAATTTTATTAAAAAAATAAAACCGACTTACAAAACTAAAAAGATAAAAAAATCTTAACACGTAAGGTACCTAATCACTTACTTTTGGAGTCGGTGCCAGCCGATGAGAGATTCTATTTTCGTTTGGACCGACTCCAAAAGTAATTGATCAGGTACCTTACGTGTTAGATTATTTTTAGCTTTTAAGTTTTTTGAAGTTGGTTTTTTATCTGAACATTATTATTACCCCTTGATTAATTGAGGTATTTGTCCAGCAAAGGAACGTGCATTACTTTTTTTTAACTTTTTACCTAAAGATAGGGACTCGATTTCTTATCGGAGGCTAACTCAGTTATGGTCTCTTATTGTCTGAAAATATTTTTTATTATATTTTATTTATTTATTTAAAGTGGCAAGTTTGTTTTATCAGACGTTTTGACGAAACCCGCAGCCGTTTTCATGTTTGAAAATACTCTTTAAATACAGCTGCGTATAGAAATTTGTGGTTACAGGTTACAACAGATATTACATTTAGTACCTAAAGGTCGTATAAATACGTGTTTACGTGGTTCTACACTAATTGATTTAATCACCGATGTAGTCATCAAGCGGTGTAAAACCAATTACCCTTACATTCTTTGCGGTTGAGTAAAACCGGCCCTTGCTATTAGACAGCAGTGTATACTTGCGATCAAGGAAACAAGCTTCATACTTAAAACATGGTTGGGTTATTCATTAAGACATATATAAAGTTCTAACCAAGATAAAGAAATCCAGACAACACTAATTGGTAAGGACCAAAAGGAATCAACATCCTTGCGTTACAAGGTACGGTACACAACAGACAATGGATTAGTCAGGGGCGTCTCCCAGCACAACCAAATCCAAGCCAATTTAGAAAAAATGGTTTTCTAAACTGGGAATTGAACCCGGGATTTTTCGTTAAAGGCATTTATCACGCCACTGCGGCAATGAGTAGTCTTGAAAATAAAAAAGTAATCGTTCCCATTATTTTGCACTTAAGTGCAACGAAACTGAACTGCCGCAATGATCCGCATTTCAGCTATAATGTCAAGATCAATGCTGATATGACGGTAGTGGCACTGCGGTAAACACTTTGCAGTTAAAAAAGGAAATACATATGCATCGTTTAGATAAACTAAGATTCTTCATACGAGACGATACAATTAAAGGTTCTATTAGGTATTTGGCTTTCGCAATTTCACATATTCTACGTTTTCGCATTCAGATAAAAACTGTTTTTCCCAGAGCTCTATCCCGTCCCTAGACCTGCTGTGCTGTGCTGAAAGCAACAAGTCCAGTTGCGATTGCATTCTGACCTTAGTGTACATTAGATAGAAGAATCAGAGTATTTAACTAAACACATTATTCTTTTTATATTGTACAACATCACAAACATTGCTCTGATCCTATAGGACGTAGCTAAATCACGTTTGTGCTATAGAAATCAGAAACAACGACGGTACTACAACACCCAGACCCGAGACAATATAGAAAATTATTTTTTCTACATTGAACGACCGGGAATCGAACCGGGCTTTAGAGATAGCGACACTAAGTCCGGTATGCTTAAGATAAGATAAAGATCAATCATCAAGGTTATAAAATAATTGTAAGAACATGTTCATGTTAAGTCAATTTTAAGGACATGCAAATTGGTCATCGTTCAGCTTTCAGATTTTTTAAATTCTTTTTGTTCAAAATCTTTTATATTGTAAAAGCTTGCCTCTCGGCTACGTAGGTTGTAAGAAAAGTATTTGTTAAAGCCTGGTCATAATAAAGTTTCTGTTCATGATCCTGCTGTAAACAAGGATCGGTCACTTGGGAAGGCTTATAACCAGCTGGGGGCTGACATGGGCTTATGATGATAATTATCATCATACGCTACCTAACTTAAGTAACAAACGAGTTCGATACATCACCTCAAATACTGGAGCATATGATGCAGTTTCCCTTTACAGCGTCTTCTTTTCACTTTCATATTCACTCACTGAAGCACAGATTGCATACAAATCACTATTCAAGAGTGCGCTCAGATTAACACGTGATATCACTCAATGAAACTTCGTAAAGTCAGTTGCGCGCGCGCCGAGATTGCGGACACCCACGATACTGTTAATTGTTTGTAAACAGATGCTACTTTATTCTTATTAGGAAGCGTCCATTGCTCATTGCTAAATAAGACGATGTTATCATTGATTTAATAGATTGTTTGGTTCACCTAACATCGAGGACATACAATATGAGATGCGGGCGATTTGGAAGGACTCAAAATTCATACTGCCACACCCCAATCCTCTAAGGACGATTCTTTTGAAATCATGTCAACCTGAATAACTGGTTTATTTAAGCATTGAGAATATATGAGACAGGAGAGAAAAATGTTAACAGATGCTTAGTGCGGTGTACAAGTTTAGGGTGATTGAGGACGCCGATAGCAATAAGAACTCCTAAATTGCAGCTTGCAGCAAAAAAAAAGTTTTCTTTATCTTATTTAATTTGTGTGGTAAAAACTAAAAGTATCTATCTATACAAAATTGTTATGAATTTATGACGTTATCAAAAGTCAAAAAATCATTTATTCAATTTAGGGCAGAAATTGCCACTTATGAACGTCAATAAATTAACATTATTGGCCCATATAGGGCAGAACATGTTTCTTCATTTTTTAACATTCTGAATATGGAGGATCTATTGAACTGTTTTGTTGAGTTTGCAAATTTAAATCAAATTAAAATAAATCCAGCTGTCAACTAACCTATATTGGTTAAAAAGTACAATACAATATACATACATATTACATACAATTGGTTAAAAAGTTAATTATTTCCAAACAAATGTCTATCAGTAAACCTGCTCATACGATGAAGTTGAAAGTGTAAGTGGTGCATTCATTTCGAACAACATTCGAACATGGGACAGCTGTTTTTTCGCCATCAAGGTTGGCACATTAGTAACAGTTACTCATCTAAATTTAGACTAAAATCCGTAAAATGTCGCTCAATTTAGTTCAACCTATTATATGTTGACGACACAATATCGTAGTGAATCACATTCCCGTCCTAGATCGCGGATTCCTCCCACGGACGTTTATGACGCTAACAAGCAAACAAACGCTTTTCGATTCTACGATGTCTATTCGCAGGAAGCAATTGCACTAATGTTATTATGGTAAATGAATAGTTTGGACGAATAAGTAGTCTTTGGATTTACGATGTTATTTTTCCTTGCAGATTGAGACACAATTTATGGACCAGATTTTATGATAATGGAGAACACTAAATAATACTTTAGTGGTTTCGACTTGGCAATGTTTTGAATCTTTGAACATATATTTTAAAGTTTGGTTTAACCTATATTGTAAAGCTCTTAGCTGAAGAGCAACACATACGAGTACTTAGATTAATGTTTTTTTAGGAGATAATCCTAATTTTGTATTCCACCAATTGTTTTATTGATTCAACATCTAGCCACTAATGTGACATGTGACAATCAGTATAGAAAACACTCGAAACCAAATCGATTAAACACAGTTACCTTATCTCTTAATCGATTTATAATTCAGATGTCTATCAAAATCGCGTTGTAGCCCAAGAATGTGATGAAACCCGACCGATCGCAGAATAACTAATTAAAATTCAATAGAAGCCGGTTCCTTAATAATGTAAAACCCGTCCTATTAACCGAGTGTTTGGTTAATTCAAAATGCGCCAAGGACAAACATACTAATTGTATATGTATTGAATTGTAATGAGATGATTATACTATTAATATTGCAAAAATTTGGAAGTAGAACACGAAAATAATCAAATGATATTAAAATACAGTTTTGGAAACCTTGTAATAAGAATGAAGCATTGGAAAAGTATTAAACTGCAAGTACTTGTAAAACTGCAGCAGGTATATTTCTTCGAACGAATTTTAAATATATATAATATTCAACACATTGTATAGAGTTCAAAGTCAATTGAGTAAATTTGAGGTTTTTCGGTAGATAATGAGCGGTTGAGTGTACACTGTTTGCACGAACACTGAAAAAAGCTAGACATCTAGAGTCTAGACCCGGTAACGCAAGTCTATACCCAACCAATTCTCTTACCACAAATTAATATCAACTTTATAATGGCCTTATAAAATGCAAAAGTACTAAAAATCACGTCATAATCATTTAATTTTATAATAAATTCGAAGAATGTATCTCCCTAACGCACAGAACAACACTAAATTGAAGTTTTTACTGCTCTCTTCCGTCACTTTACGACTAGGTGTAACAACTCTTGCGTTAATAAGGTTTTATGTGAGAATTGCCACCGATAATTTTATCGCATAGTATCTTTAAAAGTTTTCCATCGAACTAAGATGAAAGTGACTTATAAAATGAGTCAACTTTAGGAATTTTATCTTCCACACCTCGCGGATCACACCTACAAAAGCTATTTATACACTTATTGCAACATACACAAGTCGTAACACAATACACTAATAGTGATCATAAACTGTAACATGTATTATCCAAAACCACTTTTATTTTCAATAACGCACTAAGTAACTTGATCCACTGAAACACAGACACTGAATGGTATCTCAGTCTAGAATATAAAATTTTACCAAAATCCTGATTAAATGGCTGTGGCATTTCCAACTCTATAGCGTTCGATTTTAAGGTGAATTCTGATGTTTTCGTGGATAATGTTTGTCAGAGGTATGCAAACAGAATGGCCTTGTAATGTATATGAGGTTGAATCATACAAGTTAACGTATCGGCCACAGCATGGACAGAAAAGTCAGGATACATTAGACAAATGAAGCATTCAGTCCCATTTTTTTGTTGTTAAACAAACGCGTTATGGAACTTTTTAGAGTTCAAAATTGTCTTAAGTCTAAGCAACAAACAGGGGTTATATTGACTAATATGCTAATGGACTGCCATTGAAGGAGGCTGGGGATCTTAGACAGCAGAAACTTCTGCGTGCACTCTTAAGGAATTTCGTAAAAAGGCAGGTTTACGCAAAATAAGGGACTTATTTACATCCCCCTACTATTTATTTAAATCGTACGTCTTTCTGTAAAAATCATATGTAATTTACTTTATCTGGTGTGCAATAAAGAATAATATCCCTGTCTAAGAGTAGACACAATAAGTAAAACCATTGCGGGTTCGAATCCCGCAAGCGGGAAATTTTTGTGTATTAAACACGAGCATTTGAACCTAAGTCATGGATGTTTACAAATGTAGCCGCCATAGTACTACAAGCTTTGCTTAGTTTGTGGCTAGATAATTGGTGTGATTGTAAAAACAATTTATTTATTTTACTGATATAAGCCTGTGGTTCAGGGGACATGCAATGTGTTAGTAATGTACTCTTGAATGATATGGCTTTTCTTTTTTCTCTGTATCCCGATGTTCGCACGGACCAGTATTGTGTTACTTAATTGTGAATTAACAATACGAATGGGCGAGCGCGTTCCGTTTTATCTCCAAGACGAATGTATAGCGTTATCTGTGTAGCAATAGACAATGTAGAGTTAGAGTTTTATTTAACAATATTATAAAGGAGGTAGTACTTAGTAAATATCCTGCTTTAGGGCATGCGCCACAGGCAGGCACGGCTAAACTTCTTCTTTTCGTGTTGACAGAGGTCAGTGCTTAGATTAATAACACCATAGATACGTAATCCACGCGCAAAATTTGAAGCAACCAAATTGGAGCTAGTGGGCTCCCTACGACTGACATACTGAGTGACAGACAGACAGACAGATAACGCACAGCCTTAACTGCTACCACATCTAAAACAACAACATTTGTATGTGTAATTGTCTGTGATTCAGGTACAAATGCTCGTGCTTATCACACACCTAGCCTTGCGGAATTCAAACCCGCGACCGCTGTATTTTCCAGTCCATCACTATCCGCACTGTTCCTAAATTCTCAAAACTCTTATGCGCAATCTCATCAACTATTAAAAATAAGTATGTTAGTTTATTACATTCGTATTCCTAAACATAAACAACACGAACATGTGTTGATGACATAAAAACTATTTCCCACGCACAGAACTACGGCGCAGTGACATCAGATCACTCACGCATATCTCTTGCTCTGTCACTCGTTTTGTGGAAAACTAAAGAGTGACAGGGGGAGATGAATAACAGTTATAGGGCTGTCATTTCTGATGTTGATCTAGTTTAATTTTGATTATGTAATGTTTTAGTAATTTAATTTGTATTGGTAAAACTGATGATCTCAACATGAGCTGATATAGGCATTGTTTCTGTTTGTTATCTTTCTTCTATTCCTATATCATTCCTACTGGATTTTGTAGCACCAAAACAAAGTAGAACAACTTAAAAGCAATGATGTCTAAAAAAACAGGCCAACATTGGTCGAAAATTGGGTACTCGGCGATGGTATTTTACTTTTTTGACTAGCGGTATGTACGTCTCCAGTGATGGAACACATACTGGGAAGAGATTTAACGACCAGGGTCTGGAACAATTTTTGTTGAAGTGTCCGCTACCTCGACTGTCCATCTAGATATTATATACTTGGTAGAAGCTTAAAAGCAATCTGTATTTTATGTAGGAAGTAAAATGACTTACGTAAGCCAATGTAACAACTTAATTTCAACTACAATTCGTTTTACCTTATTTCTTAATTAGTTTCTTTAATAAGCATAACTATTAGCACGCACGATTGCATTAATAATATGACTGCTTCGCTACACTACATGCAAGGAATGGAGATAAGCAACTAATGAGAAATTATGTAAATAGGTTCCAGTAATTTTGAAATTATCCCATATCATCTTCCACTGCAATAAGCTTAGTAAATCTTAATGAAATAAAAACAAAACCATTTAGTTTTTGCACCAGACGACCAATTAAGGCCCGTGTAGTCGCCAAATGTAAACTGTTAATTAGACAAAAATTTAAATATCATCATCATCATCATTTCAGCCATAGGACGTCCACTGCTGAACATAGGCCTCCCCCATTGACTTCCAGATTGGCCGGTTGGAAGCGGCCTGTATTGAATATAATAATTTTTAACTCTCCTTGAAATTTACAATTAAAAATCAGTAGGTAAGTTATACTGATAAAATCGAGTCATTTAATTTGTTTTTATGACGTGTAACTAAATTTATGCATTTTTTGAAAATAAAACTGCATTGCGGACTGTTCTTTAAACGAATGACCAAACGACACCAAAAATAATTATTTTAAATAGCAATGACGAAACGCCACCATTTTTTGTCAATGACGAAACGATACCATGACCAAACACCCCTAACCCAACTGGTTTCAGACTTGAATGAATGGCCCTGTTATGTAAACGGTATTAATACCAGAACATTATTTATGTATACTAATTGATCCATCCGTGTTGTATTCATTACTATTTAAACCCACCCGCATAATATTCAGTTTAATTGGCTCTTATTTCACCGACATTCAATGGAGTAGGTACTTACTTCTTCGTTTAAGTCTAAACTTTTTAATTTTGTAGGTTTTAGAAAGTCCTATTTGGTACTACGCACGGTATATTACTGGCTAGTAAATATTCACCTTCATTTAGAAATAGTCTGGGCCTTTTTAAAGCGGTTAAATTAATGTTTCAGAGAAAATAAATGTTCACAATCGTAAATTTTTTGCTTTTTGTTTTTTTGCTGGGTTGACTGAATCCGAAGAGCATAAAACTAAGAGATGCAACGCATCTTGCAAGGCTACTTCAGCAGTAGGCAATTCCGTATATCGTATCGTATTTAAGCTTTACATTTTTTTTTTGCAGAAATGCATGTTTATTTGCTATAATACAAGAAAAATCTATGCTATTTGGCTTTAAGAAAAAAAAAATCGTGAATGCTGATATTTAAAAGTCTGTTTTTAGATATTTTCATATAAGGAAATCGCGTTTGGCAACTTTCATATTTGTTTCACGTCAAATGAAAATGACGATGAAACTGTAAACCCTACACAAACTGCACAAGACACCTGAATGACACTCAAAGTCGTAACGGTCTGCCGGACAGGTACGACAAAGCAAAAAGGTGCAAACCGGTAATTTGTGACATAACCACTGGCATTACATCATTATCCAAGCACCAACCGACCGATCAGATTGTTAAAAACATTCGACCATTCATACATACCTTATATAATGGGGAAGCACAGGCAAGAACAACCTCAGATGGCGCCAGCATAAATAACAAAAATCTTAACACTTACGTACCTAATCAGTTACTTTTGGAGTAGGTGCAAACGAAAACATAGAATCTCTCATCGACTGGCACCGACTCCAAAAGTAACTGATTAGGTACGTAAGTGTTAAGATTATTTTTAGCGTTTTAGTTTTTTGAAGTCGGTTTTTATTTTTTTAATAAAATTAAGTTATTTCATCTATTTTAGTGAAAAATCCTAATCAAAACCAATCTTACGAGTGCAAACATAATTTAACTGCTGAACACCGATTTCATTTCCTATTTTTCTACCCTTAGAGGTGAATTTTTTTCTAAAAATGTTATTGATAATTATAGACTTATAGTAACTTTGAAGTATAAGCTATTCATTAAAAAAATAATCATCAAAATCGGTCCACATTTGGCAAAAATATTATGTAAGATAAATACTAAAATCAGTCGGCGTGGTACGGAGTTCAAGCAATGTTTGATGATTTTCTTATAGATCCCATCATCAGAATTAGACCAAATTTTTATGAGACCATTCTGAAAATATTACCTATAAAACAAAAAAAATATTATCGAAATCGGTCAACGCAGTAACGAATGATCGCTGAACATACATAAAAAAAAGATACCGACGAATTGAGAACCTCCTCCTTTTTTGAAGTCGGTTAAAAAATTATTAAATTGTTTCCACAATCGCACCAATTAATTAGCCGCAAACTAAGCAAAGCTTGTACTATGGCGACTAGATAACGGATAAACATGCTTAAATACATAATATTTATAAACATCCATGACTTAGGTACAAATGCTCGTGCTCATCACACAAACATTTGCCCCTTGTGGGATTCGAACCCGCAACCGCTGGCTTTGTAGTCCGCAGCGTGAACCACTACATCAGACGGTCGTCAGCATGTTTGGTTTTGTCAACCTATGTCAACATAAATGTCAATGTTTGGGATTATTGGTGCTCGCTAGTTTACCGCAAGTTTGACAACTTAGCGTAACTTTTAACGTAGTGATTATTTGATCAGTGGCAGTAGTGGCTGAACTACTAATATAATAATCACTACAGGCAGGACCAAACACAATGGCGACATCTATCGGGATAATATATAGATATACTTAGTAATTAAGCTGTAGTAGGAAATTAATTTCATTAATAACAATGGTTAACTTAACTTATATGTGACTAACCGAATCAAACCCCAACTGTGTTTAGTTTCTTTACTTTCATTTCATTGTTTTTGACGGTAAATAATTGTAACATTTTAGTTTTGACAAACTATAAATGCGCTGTTATATACAGGGGTCTCGTTTTAACAAATCTAATGAGCCAAAACTCAATATTTATACTAGCAGTAGCCAATAAAGAGATCCATTATCCATCTACTGTCTCCAGCATCAGATCAAGTAGATGGTATCAGGGATCCGCATAACATACTTTAAAGTCAAACATCAATACGACTATTAGAAATAGGTTCCAAGATTTGATTACGTAGTTGGTTAGTTACAAGTGGAGCTAATAGAATAACAGCGTGTTTATAATGTCTAAATTCAAACATCAAATTCGACTTTGATCTTCAACATTCTAGTAGGTAATTGAACTAATACACAACTAATCTATACGTTAAATGACCGATCGCATCAATAATACTCATATATTTTATACTTGGCCACAGAATAAATAATAGGATAAATCACTTGGCCCTCTTCCTGGCACACGATCTAAAATATGACTTTGCCCTAACACCGTTTGCTTCAGAACATCAAATCGTTCATTCATTTGTAATTGACAGCGTTGTTCTAACCCTCGTTAGCAACAAATACCGCGCAAACTGGTTAAATATCTAAGGAATGTATCTGGGCAGCGTAATGAGTAAACACGATTTATGCATTCCTGGTTCTGTAGTGATGGACCAGAATTTAGAATGAACATCAGAATAGTGCGGAACGAATTACAAATAATATGTTAGCGAATGAAATCATCAAAGTAAAAGGTTCACTAGCTGGACAACATGCATTTACAAAATAAAACTACATGCCTAAGTATGACATCGTATTATCAAAATACTATTACTATAATCCTATGGTGAGAAGAGGTAGAACACCTAATCCAAATCATTTACCACTGTCCCAGAAGTTGTCACAAGGGATTTAAGATTTTTCGCAACAAAAATGTCAAAAAGCTAATTTGAACTCAAATCAGTCGACCTAACAAAAACAAAAAAAAACTTATAGTATTGTTCTTGGTATTTGTTTTAATTAGTTTGCCCCTTGCTCAACCTGATTATGTAAAGGTGAAAACTTTAGGCTTAGTTCCATATTTACTGTTGTAACTAATGTTGTTATTTTTAAGCTGTTTGTTTTCCTGTGAAAAATAAAATAAAATCAATCAATCAAACATCATAAGCTGGGTTCGAATGTGTCTCGGAATAACGATTTCATTAACGGTATCAACTAATCGAAGTCTTACGCTTGACACAAAATAACATAAATAAAGATAAACAAGATTCACAATAATAATAACCACAAACTAGTTCACCTCATACACTGCATTAAAACAATCCTGATAGCAATAATATTCGCACAATAGCCCATCTCCGCCACTCTCCGCGGTTATTTAGAACTATTCGCTGTGAGCTGTAATGGCCGAGCGAGCTATAAAAGCAAGGCGATTAAAACTGAGCACTGAACTGAGCACTAACATATCCTGGGGTAGGGTAGCCAAGAATTGAGATCGAGCCGGATATGGGAAGACCTAGTAGTCTGTCCATCGAAAGGTGTCACTTACGATAGACTCCGATTTTGATAATTTATGTATCTATTAATCTATGGTGTCCCTCTGTCGGGCAAACGTCTGTCCCAAGTCACTCAGTTCTTCACTATTGACAGTCAAAGTCTGCCATTTCTTGATGAGGCTCTCCAAATCGTGAAGCCACCTATTCTCCTTCTTCGAAACTTTTTTTCATGAGTGGGTTTGCCACTGCTGCATTGGGATTGGGACACATAAAATTAAAAAATACTCTGTTACTAAGATAGAAATAGGTATTTTAGATACAGATCTGTCAGCAACAGTGCTGAAATGCAATGGTCAGTCCAGCCTGCACTAAACTGATGTACCTACATGTTTACTTTGATTTTATTTTTTTGTGGCAGCTAGTGGTGACTAAGTTTGTTCCGGCGTTTCTTCTCAGCACTTGCCAGATTGTCTGTGTCTTGTCTCCAAGCGCTAGTAGGGCTCAAAAAATGAGGAGACATGTTCTGCCCTATATGGGCCAATAATGTTATTATTGACGTTCATAAGTGGCAATTTTTTTGACAACACTTTTGACTTTTGACAATGGATTACTAAATGATTAAAGTACTAGTTTAAGCAAAGCGACACTTTTTGCTGTCACCAGTAAGTTTGTACTTACTTACGTAATAAGTATTTCCTCAGAAAATATGAACATGTCTGTTGCATTACAAGTTATACAATTTTTTAAGCTCTTTCATTGTACAGCCGGTCCTTTAGGTGAAAATTCTGCATAAATAATAGAAATGTATAGATTGACTTGTATTATGTGTACAAATGTCCCTGAATGAATGGCAAGCAGATAGAAGGAAGATCAAAACAATGGTCATCGCTGCCGTTGAATCTAATTTC
Organism: Anania hortulata; assembly: GCA_963576865.1. Lineage (NCBI taxonomy): Eukaryota > Metazoa > Arthropoda > Insecta > Lepidoptera > Crambidae > Anania > Anania hortulata. Next base: position 5,887,617 of record OY756405.1, read on the forward strand.
CTGAAACAGCTTATTAGAAATATTCGGTACTACTAATTGTAACAAAGAATGGTAGGGTAAAAAAAATTGGGAAGGCCAAAGTCAAAAAAGCCTGTTACAAAAATTAACTGCTTTTATAGATTTATATTTATCAATGTAAAGGTGTAAAAATATAATGTGGTACGTCCGTTTTACAAGAAAAAAGATAACTGTATTGTTAAAAGACACACAACAAGTTGTGATGTCATTTAGCAATACAATACAGTGATTCACAACGACTCAACAACACATAAGATAAAATGAAAAACAGAAGAACGTTTTTAAGACCTGGAAACCCTATCCAGGAAACGAATCTAGGTATTCAGTTGTGCCTATTTCAGTCGAAGAAATGTTTTGGAAGCAAACGCGAGTAGAGGAAATGGTGTTATAGCAAACTATTGCGAACACAACAAAATCATAGCTCTATTCAACTCTGTTGGTATGCTGTGGGTAGTGAATCCATAGAAATGATTTATATTCGCTGCGTGGCAACGATAAGAGGACGAAGGTTTTACATTGGAATGAATTTAAATTATTATTATGTACCTAAGTCATGGATGATTATAAATGTATTTAAGTATGGTTATACGTTATCTTATCGTCATAATACAAGCTTTGCTTAGTTTGGGGCTAGATAAATTGGTGTGATTGTGAAAACAACTTGTTATTATTTATTAATGCTACGTTTCGTTTTCCTTTTGTTTTCACATTCAAAGAATAAATCAGTTTAATTAAAACGCCTATTTATGTTGGCAATATATGAAAAATAGAGTTTGTAAAAAGTGAAAAGGACACTAAATACAAATAGAATTAATATATAAATGGCAAAAACTTAAGTGCTAAACTGTAGCCCAAAACATGCATCTCTGGCTAGGTTTTGAAACTAGGTTACAAATAGAATAAGGAGGTTAGTGAGTGTCACTTGAAGAAAAGAAAACTACATACTAATTTAAACAGCAAATTACTTTAGAAGTAAATGTATTGCCTTTAAAGATATTTGGATTAGGGTTAAGAAATTCTACCTCTTTACAGCCTTGTGTGTGACAGATCGTAGGAGTAAGTACAAAATTGCGTCTTGTTTGTAAAACTTACTACTTTGTGCAATAGTGTATATCTTTCTACTAAACTCTATTACTCCGACGTATATATCTATAAATATAAAAATGAATCTCTATTTCCCTTGGTCATCGCATCACGCGTGAACAGATGAAACAATTTCGCTAATTCTTTTTGTGTTGTATAAATTATTGTCAGGAGAAGGTTCTTTTGAACGAAAAAAATTGCGCAGAAAATTCTTTATGAATAAACTTAAGACCACGCGAACGATATCGCGGGCAACAGCTAGTTTAGTATAAAATACTCTCCGTATCTCTCCGTCTCACTGTAAAAACACCTTTTCAATTAAGGAAGACTATGAAACATTTTGCATGTCAGACATATAGGTAATCAGAACATTTTAATTACTCCGATAACTCCATTCAATAAAAACGGTAAACGCTGCCGTGGTTACTTCACTTGTTATACCAACAACGATTGTAATTTCCTAATCGAGTTACGGCAAATTATAACATAATTCGATTACAACACTGTACAGGATGCGTCAATTCTGCTACACGGACCCGCTTCCGAAAATTTCGAATGGAGTAACAGTGGGGAAATTTAATTATAGCGTGCTGAAGATTTGCGGAACCCGTAATTGAGGTTTTGTAATTTTTAGACTGAATTCAAAAAAGAGGAGCTCAGCTCTTTTTGACTATATGATTTTTCTTTCGATATCTATGTCAGATGTAAACCGAATTCTTTTTAAAGAGATTACTTCTAGGGAAAAAAAACATACCTATTAAATAAATAAAGTAAATTCTATTTTTTTTTTATACCTAGTCAGAGATGGAATCCAGGCATGGAGTGTTTTAATTCGTTCGCTCCGACTACAAAAAATACTAAAAGGTATGTTAAAAATAAAACAATTTTAGATTTTTTTAAGTAATTTTTTTTATCAATCTAGAATAATACACTTGCAAATAAACAGATGACCAAACAGAGTCACACCAACGAATGATCTAAATCTTAATGATCTTCTAAAATGTTGTTATTTAAGCATTTTTTTCTCTATATTTTGTAAGAAAGTAAAAAGTATTCAACCTATGTGCAAATAGACCTTATCTTCAAATGTTAAAATCGAATTGTCAGGATAACTTGTAGTCTCTTGTAAACCGATGTTCAAACGTAACTCAAACGACATTTTTCTGAAATAAGGGTAGTTCTTTTGGTGATTTACCTTTATTTTTGAAATGATATGAAAAATCCATTCGCGCTTCATGCAAGAATAAGAAAATCACGTGTTTTTTTGTTTCAACTATCATTCACGTCTTTACAATCAGAGAACAAAATGTACGGAAATACAACCATTTCTAGGACGGCCTCTTAAGATCAAGACACTAGCTATAGTTTGTTGCCAGTTTACAATTCACAGTTGATTTGGTTCTTCTATTTAATGTGTCAAAGCAAGCAAAGAAGCGCTTCATTGTCACCCAATGTCAAGGTCGGATCACTTTTTGACAACAAGCCGCGTCCGGCCGAAGTTCATTGCGGTTTAAGGTTAACCGGAAAAGTTTGTTAAGCTCGGCTTTGGAATCAAATGTGATGTGACAAGTGTTAACATGAACAGCGACCTACACAAAAAAGGATTGTGTATATACAGTCAGCATTAAAAGTAGCTTTTCAAAAAAGTATTATTAGTAAGTAGTTTTCAAAAGAACTGACTCTTTTAAATGACTGACTTCTTTATTTGACTATTTCGTAGTGATTTTGTTAGACGATAGTGATATTTTGCAATGAGATTCTTTTAGAATAATAAGAATAAGAATAAGAATGATTTATTTAGATACTTAGAAGAAGAATAAGAAAATTTTGATACTTAGCTGCTGTACTGTACATGTTTTTTTTGTGTAGTTGCATTTTAGTACTAGTTTTAGATCGTCAGTAGTATCTACAAAATTATTTATACAAATATAATTGATTTAACCTCTCAGCCCAGCAAAACGAGGCACAATAGAAAATTTATTGTTACACGATCTCATACGACCGCTCGGCATTTAACGGGTTAAAAAACCGACATCTTTAAAATAATATTGACAAGAAAATAGATGTTGTTTTTATTGTAAAAACAATAAAAGACATAAATTATAAAAGGTATTAACCAGTCAAAATTTACTCCGAACTTTACATACTTAGTAGTTATATTATGCTTTTTATTACTAATATATATATTTTCATGTATTTACTACTTATATTTATTTTGTATTCTTTTCTTGTACGAGAATAGTGTCATTGTGTAGTAAGCTCAAAGCGTTAACACTAGGTCAATAGCCGAAACGCATTAGCAAATTATACTGCTCCTCCCTTCGTTATTGCTTTCGGCTGTTTGGCACGGCCATACCGAACGATGTCGTTAATATTTTACGAACAGCGATAGTACTTCTGTAAAACAATCGGGTTCAATGACCTAGGGAACTGGTCTACATTGCGAATTGCGATTGTGAACCATCTTCTGCGGTTAGGGATCGCGGGTAGGGTTACCACTAGAAGAATTTTTACCAGACGGTTTGCAGATGCCTCTTGAATATGCTTCATCGTGCAGTTCTTGTTTTCCGAAACCAAAATCAGAAATGCGTACGTAAATAATTGTTGCAGACGCATGCTCACAGCGGATACCAAAGAAGCACCTGCAGCAATGATACCCCACAGTACATAAAACAATTTGAGCCTTGATAATCTTGATTTAACCTATATTATGTACAAATTTATTTATACTGATAATGACGATCATCTAGCAACATGGTGGATATACCTTAAAAAACTAGCAAATAATATACCAAATGACTATAATGACAGAGCCAAATAGACTATCTGCGTCCTCCTCAATGATTCTAAATAGGCACGAATAAAGAGATAATCAAAAGCTAGACGGCGGATAGACTTAATACAAGTTGTCAACCCTAGGCAAGCGCCATAGTTATAAAGGCCACGGGGATTTTGCGCTTTCGACCGATGTACCCATTGTTGTATTTTCAAACATTAGTTAAACATAACCGATATGCAGTGTTGTTGTTTAATGATATAAACCTTCATGAGTCTGCATCGCAATAGCATATTACTTAAAGGAGACGAATAAGATTTAGCTATTGCTCATGGTATTTAATTATTTACAACAACAAGCTATGGCGGATCTTTCAGAGATATAACAGAAAAATTATCAACAAATTCATCGAGATATTTTACTTGAATTGTATTATAAAAGTATTCCCTTTCGAACAGAAAAAGAACTATCGAAATCGGTTAACCTGGTAACGAACGATCGCTGGCCATACATTTAAAAAAAAGATACCGACGAATTGAGAACCTCCTCCTTTTTTGAAGTCGGTTAATAAGATAAAAAGTAAAAGAAAATTTTTGCTATGTAAGAACATATACAGTAGTCCAAGAGGCCACTGTGCCAATAGATTGGCAGAATGAGTTTTAATTTTTAAAAGAGAGTGTAGAGTCGCAATATATAAATATGCCTTTATCTTTACTATAAAAAAGTATCAACGGAGTAGTATTACAATTTTAACTCCTTAAGTCTTACGCACATTAGGTCGGGTCGCACCGCACCGCATCGCATCGCAAAAAAATTCATTTCAGTTCAATTCAATAATTTATTGCATTGGTGTACACTTTGTAGTTTTACATAATATTAAAAAATATATACAATGTAACGCCTCGTCAGGGCATAGCAATAGCAGAAAGATTTTTGCACTTAATATTGTCATAATTAAGAAATAAATAAAAATATTATTATTTTTCTCATCACCTGTCATCATCATCACATCTGCTCTTAGTCAAAAATACTGATTCTTATCATGCAATCAGTCTTTCTGACTAAGAGCAGATAGATAGATAGATACTCTTTATTGCACACCATACAAGTAAAATACACATAATTTTTACAGAAAGATGTACAATTTAGGCGGTCCTATCGCTAATAGCGATTACAATTTCTACAATCAGTTTCTTTTATGATGTGCTATAAATGTGAAACTGATTTCTGCAAATTATTTCTAAAAAATGCGATGCGGTGCGGTGCGGCCCGCTCTTATGTGCGAAGCCTTTATAGATAGATGATTTCACAAAGCCTCAATGGCCGTTAGAAAAGCAAAGGTTCACAGGTGTAGATATCGTGACGGTCACGCACGCGCACTCCACGCGATTTTCAAAGCACCCAATAGACTCAATTATACCCTGATTGGACACAGCACAAAGAAATGGTGGTGGACAGCTAAGCTATGAATGAAATTGTCTTTAAGAATTAACGAGCCGGCCTAAATCTTAATAATATTATAAATGCGGTTTGAATTGATGGATGTTTGTTACTCAATCACGCCAGAACGGCTGAACGGATCTGAATAAAATTTGGCACAGAGATAGATTATAGTCTGGTCTAGCACATAGGTTACTTTTTGTCCCGGAAAAATGTACGATTTTCGTGGGATAGTTTTTTTGTTTTTACAGAGCAAGTACAAATACAAAATATTTTATTACGGTATTTTAAGTTAAATACAAATTCAGGGTCGGAAATCTCCTTTTAAGCAATTATTTGCTTGTATTAGGAGATATAGCACGAATGTATAGACATGATTTTTTGCATAGTGGTAGTTTAGGAGTTAGAGAATGTCATGGGCTATTATTTTAAATTCACGTCCTAAGAGAGTAAAATAGAGGATAATAAGCCGTATTCCACGCGGACAAAGCCGCGAGCACAGCTAGTCTTGAATAAAACTAATAAAAATAGTTTGTTTAAAAGTTTGAACCCGGGCATTTTTCTTCGCATAACAGTTGCAATTCACACCAAATAACATCATTTCATTATATATTTAAGTAATAACACTAAAATATAAACTTGTTTACTAACCCAAAAAAAGTTCGCGCTCCGGACTACACAGGACAACCGTCTGGTTTAGTAGTTCGCGCTCTGGACTACAAAGTCAGCGGTTGCGGGTTCGAACCCTGCAAGGGGCAAATGTTTGTGTGATGAGCACGAGAATTTGTACCTAAGTTATGGATGTTCATACAAGTATTTAAGTAAGTATGTTTATCCGTTATCTAGTCGCCACAGTTAAAGCTTTGCTTAGTTTGGGGCTAGATAATTGGTGTGATTGTGGAAACAATTTATTTATTTATTTTGTTTTACAATTGTACGGATTTAAAATCTAAAATAAATGTTTATTATTATTAGATAACATATTCGATTTAAAATTTTGCCATGTCAACCTTGAAGGCGTCAAGTAGTAGCAAACTATTATATATTTTCTACAGTAATGTAGCTCTTAACTACAATACCTTACGGCATAATGGTCATTCTTGGCAACAATTGAAGTTAGAGAACCTAATAATTTTGCATTCCGTAGAATGTTGTTTATTTATGCAAATACACCAATGAAATTGTTGCATTTAAATCGGTTTTCCACCTTCGCCTTGCATTATTACAAATATTATTGCATTCGGCACGCGTTCCGAATCCCACACAACGGTATTGCGGTACTAAATATAATTGAATGGTTATGATGTGTAATTTGAACTATAACAACCAGTGGCTTTACCACCATCTCTTTTACCAGTGTGGCATTAACCTCGTCTCGATTTTTTTGTATAGAGATTGACGTAAACAGAATATCGCTAACGTGCCGTTTCGAGTTCATGGTACAGGTTCATTCATTGGGAATGTTTCGCCAACAGGCAATTAAAATTCTTAAAGCCTTTGACTTTCTCGATAAAACCTATCTAGATCAGGAAAGGGAAAGATTTTTACTTTCGAGAAATCGATGCCATGTTTTGGATATCGATGGGTTGTGTCGTTAACGATATCAATCGAGAAAATAAGGTACAATTAAAATAACAAGGATATTATGTACAGCTATAAATTTGACCAAACTTATTGTCAACTAGCTGACCCAGCGAACTTCGTTCCGCCAATTCGTTTGACAGGTACTAACAGTTTGTATAGGAAAACAAAATAGTTGTTTTACTACTTTCCTTGCATTTTTTTTAAATTTTCTGACCTTTTAAACCTTCCCTGTACTTCCAGATATATTTTAAGATCAAAATTATCCAAATCAATCAAGCCATTTTCGAGTTTTAGCGAGACAAACGAACAGCAAATCATTTTTATATACTTAGATAGATATAAGGTCAATAGGCAGATCACCAACTAATTGGTCAGAAAATTTTAAAGACTGGTAAAGTGAACAAAACTTTTTTTTTAGGAATAGCGGAAGAAGTTACCGTGAGTTACAATAGCCGCTTAAACTTTTAACAAGAAGACAAAAAGAATTATACAAATTGCACGTCGGTTCTGGCTCAACAAACGCAGTGTTTAGACGCGTGCGCACTCCGTTAGTCTATTGTTTGTGTTCGCATCGCTACGATACGATTCAAGTCATAAATGAAAGCGGACATTTTATTAAAACAAAATAATATGTGAAATGATGTAGATTTTAATTATTTGAATGGGGTATGCAATTAGATACAATATGAACAATGGTCTTGTAGATAGAGATCGCTATCTATGCCTAGCTGGGAAAGGGTTTAAGAACTATGTATTTAAAATACTTAGCTATATTAATATTCCGTGTAGGTAATACACTTCCCTACTGCCGACAGGAGGCGTGTCGTAAGAGGCGACTACTTCCTGTAGCAAGAGACGGGCAGCAGCGACTGCCTGCGAAATATTATAAAAAAACTGCGCTCGCCAACCCGCCTGCCAAGCGTGGCGAGTATTGGTAATTCCCCCGAAGATAGGTTATTGAGGGAGGCCTATGTTCAGCAGAGGACGTCCTATGGCTGTAAGGGTGATGATAATTATATCAATGCAGAAACAGGAAATTGTATTGGCAAACAATTTTGATACCTTAAACTACATCAAATTTAATAAAATATGCAGAAATTGCAAAGCACTTAAAAGTTTATTGGACAAAATAAGAAGTAGTTCTTGATTCAAATTCATAATCAACTTATTAGCTATTAATGATGATGTTGTGATGTCCTTTAGTAATAAATATTCTTTATCTTAAATTATTAGGACTTGCCTCCGTACCATGAATGGTAACGGAACTAAACAGTACCGAATAGTAAGAAAGAAAAACATAATACAGTCTAATCAAAAGGTGGCTGTATAGGTATGCCTTCTTTAATTTCTCCACAAAATTAAACTAAAAGTTTGTAAGTTCTCCATGAAAATCTCTCTTCCCTTAAACCAAGCCCGAGACAAGGGCCCGGTCTATTTGCGCTAAAAGAATTACCTTCAGCTAACAAGATTACCATCTGAGCCGTAGGCTCACATGGCGCGGGCGCTGGGATCATTAACACGTCTGTGGCACACTTGCCATCACGACACCGGTTAACGAACGTGGTAAATTTTCGGAGAGATCATTGATTCAATAATAATTACTATTTTAACGTAAATAATGTAATGTAATGTCTGACATTCGCATGGTCGAAATCAAAATGTGTTCAATGGCAAGCTATCACAAATTGAATAAGTTTGCGTTAATAATAAGCAGATTTAAGTTATTATAAATACAATTCCGTCTGTCATTAGTCAACAGATTTAAAATTGTAACAAACCTAAATTTCTTTTTGTTGAGTGTAAATAATAAAATTAAAGTCAGTTAAAAAAAGATTTTTTTTTATATAGGTGATAAATATGTATTTGATTATTCACACTTTTACATTATCTGTTTGGACTTGTCAAAAGGAATTAAATGAGCCCAAACAAAGTTTTTACTACCAAGCATTGAAGTGTTTCACTATCCACCTCCTGACTCCATCATCAGATCATCAATGGTGTCAAATTATTGTGTCATCCGAATGTCAGATTCTTACAAAGTGTCAAACCGATACGTCAGTTAGAAATAGGGTAAAAACTACCAAGATTTGATTACACAGTTAGTTACAAGTAAAGCTAATAGTGTGCTAAAAAAGCTAATAAAATAGTTAACACTGAGGCCAGTAGTGCAATTCTTTAAGCGATACAATAAAGTTTTGTAACAATATTATTACACCACGAATACCAATTACTTAGACGCTCAATTTTATCGTTATATTCAATGACATCGTGATTGACACTCGTCACGTTTTTTGCTTTGGACACAAAACAAGGCTCGTTCAAAAGTGTATGGACTTTCCACGAATCTAGCAAAATAACATAAAAAACAACTTGTCTGTCATGTTTTCCGGGGCCGCCAGTTTTTCTGGGTTCGTATAAAATTGCCTTAACGATAAATGGGTCATTCTACTTTTTAGTGCAGGTTTTTGTGTCCCCCAGACAAAAAAATGTCGATCTGCCATTTACTTAATGAAATAAAAAAAAATTGCGCAACACATGAAACTTCCGTAATATTTCCTTAACTTCTGTTAACATTTATATTTGAATATTTTGCCTATTTTAAGATAATTAAGGGTAACATAGTGGAATTTTATGGTAACATAGTTGTTTTCCATAGTATTGCAAAGTGTCCCCGACCCAATACGCGGACTAACTTAACCAAAAAAAGTATTCTTCTTACAGTGTAGTCCTATGCTTCAAAAATTTATTAAGTTTATTTAATATGTTTGCGTTTTTTATGTAGGCCTCATATATTTTTAAAAGCTTTATTTTTTTTCAAAATAATTACTTTAGTTTTGTCCCTAAGAAAGAAGCGCAATACGTTACTACTATGTTACTGGTATTTTCTCAAAAAATCGTTAGATGTCACTGTACCGTCACTAGTCGGCTCGATTGGGTAGGTCGGGCATTACAAGAGCGGGGTGGAGGGGAATGGCAGTAAGCCGCGTGCCGCCACTCAGTCGCCGCCATGTTGTGAATCAAGACGCGTGTGTTTATTTGGTGTGCACTTTGTTACCCGGCGAAAAGGTAAGTTTCAGAACTTTTACGTTATGTTTTAACTATTGATGCGTGGCATTTATGTCACTGAATTGTAATCTATTGTTGGATTTGCAAATTATATGGTCATTTCGTAAATATCAGGTAGCATCATGTTATTTTACAACTGTGTTACCGGCCCACTTTGTTACTCCGCTGTGGTAACGCAGTTGTAAAAATGGTAACGCAGTTGTAAGTATACTCTGTCACTGATTCTTTCTAATTTTATTTAAGCTTAAGATTTGTTCGTATCGACCCACAGGTTTATATTTTAACAATTTCACATTTGTTTGCTGACTTACTTTAATTACTGACGGTAAAATTAGTACTGTAATGCCATGTTTTTATCTTTTACAGAAGATCATGCCGCTAACACCAGCCGAAAAACAACGTCGGTACCGAAACAAGCGAAAATTAGACCCTGTTAAAGATGAGGAAGCAAGAAAAAAGGCTCTAGACAGGTACCACAAAACAAAACGCCTCGTCAAAGACTTAACATCACGTGAACATCGCCAAGCCAAAAGAAAATGGCAGGTCGCTAACAGCAAAAGAAGAGCCCGCATTCATGCCCTGCAATCTATTACAAGAAACACTCCGGAATTGACCCCTCAACCTGATCTACTTCGTGTGAACACTCCACTAACAGGACTAAATGCACCAAATATTCCTGAAAATTGTCCGATACCCGACTCTCGCAGATTGCGGACACCTTCTTGGTCTCCATCTCCATTGTCTTCGCGCCACAATACCACTCTAAAAAAATCTCATGAACAGACGCCTAGAAAATCACTATTTCTATCTCGTTCGGCTAAGGAACGATCAACACCAACTGTGACTTCATCTGCATCAGCTTCTGTTTCTGCGAAGAATCGTGGACGAAAACAGGTGAGAAGGGACAGAACTAAACTCTATAGAGAAAACGTAAATCTGAAAGAAAAGCTAGAAGCAGCTGAGAGAAAATACCAAAAGTATAAGAAGAAGTGCCATAGATTAAACCGAAGTAAAGAGAATGAAGCTAAGGATACTGACAAAACAGCTGAAAAGTACAAAATTTTGACGAATGCGATAAAAGAACGGTACAAGAAAATTAAGAGTCTAAAAGAAAAAAGAATTTTCGAGAAAATATTTGAAGAACAGACGATTGCAGCATCGAGGAAGAAACTTGATATACTTCGGGAAACCCTTGACCTGCAACAGGGATATTTTAGAAAAAGCACACTGACTCCACAAACGACGATATTACGTGCAAAAGTCATTGAATTTTTCAAACGGGATGACATCTCTAGAGCCACTGCAGGAAAAAAGGAAACAATTACATTTAAACAAGAAAAAGTACAAAGAAGATACTTACTAGACACGATGAAAAACCTCTATAAGTCGTTTAAAAAAGAAAATCCGGATTTGAAATGTTCCTATAGTTACTTTTCCAGACTCAAGCCATTCTTTGTTCTTACGCCATCAATTAGCGCCAGAGAAACATGTCTGTGTAAAATGCATACCAACATTCAACACATGGCCAATTGTCTGCACAAACACAAATGCATTGTAAGTTCTGATCTTAACCAAATTTTATCAGATCGGGTTTGTTCGACGGATTCTTTGCCTTGCATGACTAGCAAATGTGATGATTGTTTTGCAAAAAAGACTGATTATAATAATGCTGTTGAAACTGAGTTAAAAGTTAAATGGCCACAATGGGTAAGAAAGACTGAAATTATAGAAAAGGACGGAAAGAAAATAAAAATATCAAAAAATATCAAAGAATTTATCGAAGGCACAGTAAAAGATCTGATTGATTCGTTTGAAGAGTATCTCAAAGACTTTGCACGCCATGTACATTTCATCAAAACACAGCACAGAAATTACAGAAAGTGCATCGATGGACTTGGTGAAGATGAACTAGTTATGCACATAGATTTTAGTGAGAACTACAATTGTAAAATGCATGAAGAAATTCAAGGCCATCACTTTGGTAGTTCTCGGAATCAGGTGTCTTTGCATACTGGAGTGTACTACATCAAGGGACATAATTCTAATATTGATGTTCATTCCTTCTGTACTGTATCAGAAAACAGATCGCATAATCCAGCTGCCATTTGGGCACATCTACACCCAGTGCTCCACATGATTAATGAAGAGTATCCTTGGGTCAAATTTATTCATTTCTTTTCTGATGGCCCAGCTACACAGTACAGACAAAAACAAAACTTTTATTTTATGTGCACAAGACTTTTCGACGAATATGGCTTTAAAAAATTTACTTGGAACTATTTCGAAGCAGGCCATGGAAAAGGCGCTGCTGATGGTGTTGGTGGGTTTTTGAAACGTACGGCTGATCAATTAGTCGCTACTGGACAAGACATAATTAATGCCAAACAATTCTTTCTTAATTTGCGTGACAAAAGCAAGATCCTAATGTTCCTGATAACTAATGAAGAAGTTGCTCTTATGGAAAAGCAAATACCCGATTTTGTGCCACCTTTAGTTGGGACCATGAAAGTTCACCAAACTTTCTCTGAAAATTCTCGCAAACTTATGTACCGTGATTTAAGCTGTTACTGTAGTCGTGGAATATGTTCTTGTCTGCAACCAAAAGAATATGCTCCAGTCAATGATTTGGTGATTCAGGATGTACAACCAACTGCAATCGAATCTCCACTTGGTGAGCTGACTGTTGATATCATAAAAAAACCACGCCAATCGCTGTTTCATCAAATTTATTCCTCGGACACCGACAGCAGTGACGACATACCTCTTTCTGCGTTTAGAGACATTTCCAACAATAATAACCACAATGTACCCAGTACTTCAAAACAAAGTGACGAACTACTTCAGAAAGAAAATCTGCATCCCAGTAAAATCTTTCCCGGAACTTATGTGTTATTGAAAATACAAGGTAGAAAACAAATTTATACATACTTGGCTTCAGCATTGAGTGAGGTTGACGAAGATGGATACATACAATTTATGTTTTACAGAAATGTAAATGATACTGGCAAACTTTTTAAAGCGGTCGAAACAGACACTAGTTGTGAACCTTATGATAACATTGTTGAAGTGGTTTCTGCACCGAAAAAGATTTTTAAAGGGAAACGCGAATACTACGAATTCCCTAATCCTCTGGAAGTGTTTGAACAATGACTGCAATTATTAATTAATTTTTAAGTAATCCAACCTGCATAAGTGCTGTGATTTTGGTAAAACGGATATAATAGTAGGATTAAATTATTATCTTCAACCTTTGTAGTAACTAAGAGACTGATTAGCTATTTTTGTAGAGAAGAGAATTGTCTATTGAAACAACTTTGTTACTGTTGCACAACTGTGTTACCATTATGTCCTTATTTCTAAGTATAGGTTTTTCAATTTGAGTTGTACAATTGGCATAATAAGCTACATTACAGATATATCAGATGCAAGATAATATTTTTTAATATCAATGTTAAATACGTTGTTAAGATATTTTTACATATATACATTTTATGTCAAATCTTTGTAAACAAAAGTGCACAACGGTAACATAGTTGTCATTTAATGTGATTTATAAGACTTAATTAATGATAATTTCTTATTATAGTTATGGAAGAGAAAGATTTATGTTCCTAAAATACGTTTTGTTAATTGTTTGTTTGTAATGAGTGACTGAAGCTGCTCAATAAAAATATTTAGATTGGTAACAAAGTGGTTTGATTTTTCTACCTTGGTCTGCAAAACCTTCATTTTCAGAAAGAAATATGTACAAAATTCGCTGCTGGCAGTTAATTTCAATCGTCTGGATATAATTACGCATAAAAACAGTTAATTTACTTCATTTATCTCTAATGATAAAATTTTTAAAACCCATTTTTAGCAGTGCAAATACCTGCACTAAAAAGTAGAATGACCCAAATATGGTGCAATAATTTGCTTAAATCTAATTAGAAAATCATAGTGACTGTCACAGCTGAATGGGCGCCTTGACATGACTATTTAAACAACGTGTAAGGACCATTGTCCATGCCCTGTGAAGATTTTTCGCTGTCAATAGTATTTGTATTGAATAATGTCTGTCTGTCAGTAGCCGTCCATTGCTATTGTCCAATTTGTATTGTGGGCGTCACGGTTGGTAGCCAAGGGCACTTTAGCTTATTGCAATACTGAGGAACTTCTTTTATATTTTTCTGCATAATATTGAGTTTCGTTTTTGATCATAGTGACAAGTTTTCAAGACAAAAACTGATTTTTAATGAGCGACTGAAACACGAAGCCATTTATTACAAATACAATGGTCACCTATCCCAACTTGACCACGCACAAAGCTGCTTGATATTTTTTCAGTTTGTTAAAAAAACCGAAAACCAAAACATTCAAACTAAAAGCATTTAACAAAACAAACTTTAGCCCCAGGAAACATGTTTAAACACCTCCAAAACACAAGTGTTAAAACAAAATAACGGTGTTTAGAATGGCGAGCGCGAAAAACGAATTCTTCACATTCCTGGGCCGCAAACTCTTAATTATGATGTTCGGAGCAATTTGGCACTCCCATACAATAATACGGTTTGTTTCACATAAACTTTCGCTGGCATTTCCCATTATTTTCTTTATAGCGTTAGTTTCGTAAACATGACCTTAGAGTGGCCACAAATGCCACAATGCATAAGAAATAAACAGTAGCTCGCAACTACGACATCTATCTTCTGATGTAGTAGTAGGCAGGACATGTGTCCTATCAGGGGCTAGCCCCTAAACATGGCTCGTGAGAGAAAACCTACAAACCCTTGGGGCGAAAAAAGACCTAGAGGCGACAAAAGGATGACGTAAAAAAAAGTGCAGGGACACTTTAACTGGATGGAAAAGTATTGGACACGTATTTTTTATAATATTAATAATAAATAAATTGTTTACACAATCACACTAATTAGCTAGCCCCAAACTAAGCAATTTCTCTTATTTCACATAATCAAAATATTACAGAGATATAAAAATATATTGATTTGAAATGCAGCATGACGTCACGCCTAGGTACAATACTTAGAAGTGACTTCGCGTGCTCTTGAACTTTGACGCATTTTCACTTTTTTTGTTGATTGACAAAAGAAAAAAATAGAGTCCTATATTTTTTTATATTTATTTATATATGTAGTTGGTAAACTGCCTGCAGCTGTAGGGAAGTCGATACAAACCTGCAATTAGAACTTTAATCTTGATTAATTAAGTTGCGGGTCTAAAGACTCTCCTGACCTCCAAGAAGTTTCACTTTTTCATAGGACTACCACTAATTGGGGTTTATTGACTATGAAGCCAATTTTGGTTACATGGAGGAGTGTTACTGAAATAGCAAATGTGATGTAAACAATACCCGCAGCTCTACAAACATGAATGAATTTTGCCAGCACACCCAGCAACTAATTTTAAAAAGTCAGACTTCTAAATTGACCCGTACCGGGAATCGAAGTCGGACCCTTTACGATAATGGAGAATCATTACGCCACTGTGCCAATCGGGTCAAAATTCGAGGTGTATCTCTGTGTGAACCCTCTGAAACATGAGTTACTGACCCGACTGTGTCAATAGGCCGCATTTAACTTGAGCCCGCCCATCATTAAACACAGTACCAAAATTTGCATACGAATGCATACACTTTAGCATTCCGTAGTCAACGAAACCTCCATAAATCTCAGCGTTATTATTATGTATCTCGAAACAACCAAAGTGGGACGTGCTCTGGGAGCTCCAATTCTCATACTAAAACGTTTGGTTATGTTTAGTAGAGACAGTTTCGCTGTTTCAGCTGATATGATATTTAGTACGAGTATTATAATAGCTCTTGATGTTCACTGGTGCCTTTGCAATCACAATTGATACTTATATCTCTTCTAAAATTTTGTCTCACGTCAGGATCAGTGGAATAACCAGGTTTTCAAGTGGAGAGTCTCGGCAAACGTAGTGTAGGACGCCCCCTAGCTCGATAGACCGACGACCTTTGGAAGATGGCTGGCAGTGGCTGGATAAAAAAAGACGGAGATCGTGCTCTTTAGCGCTCTTTGGGTGAGGCTTACGTCCAGCAGTGAACTGCAATAGGCTGACATCAGACGTCAGGCGCTCAGCAAGGCAACTAGCAGCGCGGACGCGAAATGAATTGGCCCGCATTCAGAGAGGCAAACCATTAACAAATCAAAACGTTTGTTAGACCGTAACACAAGGATTTTAATTCCTTACATGGACTCAATTGATGTGTAGGCTGGCGCACATTTAACACTCTTTTACCGAGTTTTAAGTGTACGCATACGGAACTCCATGTACGATTCGGTTCGTTCTTGGCTTTTTCTTGCTTTTTATAGCTTTGCTTTTTACTCTTGAATGTGGGTTCGGGATGTGGGCGTCGAAGAAAGTGATTCTTGATGTCAGGTGTATCGATTTCAAGTAGGCAAACCGGCTTGGGTGTCCATTAGCTGTTTGATCAATTAGTTAGCTAAAGATAGAACAATTAGAAGATTCTATGACAACATTGGTATTGAAATGGTATGGGTGGAAGCTAGTAAGTATAATAGCTCTGTCTATTATTATATGACGATAATCATAAGATATGTTAAGGCTATACATAACATAACATTATTTATAGCGGTAGGTAATTAGTTTGAGCTGTTTTAGATCAGTGACCGGAATTTCGCTTTTCGCGTTCCGTGAATTTTCATCCCATTATGTACCTCTAGATTTATCAGAATCTACATTTATATCAATAGCTTTGTGGTGGTGAAGGATAACATTCGAAAAAACTTCGAAATTCGACTACTCAGTTATGGGGATATCTATCTATCTGGCAATCGTTCTAGATTTAATATTATTACTCTAGAACTATTACATCTAGAATCGCCGCATCTAAGGTCATGGTCAAGCGTACTCTGACTAGGAACGGAACAAAGCGATACGAGGAATTCCATTTAAGGCGAGTAGTGCCCCTAAATTAGCGATTCGACGCGTGTTAGTACGAATATCGCACAAAAACTTATTGAAATACGGTTCAAAGCAGCGCGCAATGAAAAGTGGCTGTTACGACCATCGTTGCGTGTTTAGGTAGCAAAAATTGGGGAAAATAATTTGCATGGTAATAGCTCGAATAAAAAATCCTATGCTCAGTTTATATCTATTATGTTGGCCTATCAACTGACGTATAAAAGAATTAAATCGGTCAAGCGGTTAAAAGAAGAAGGCGAATTAGCACCTTTTGTGTTTGTTTTTTCTATGATTTCAATATGAATTTTTTATTGAAGTATAAGTAATAGAAACAAATACCATGCTCAAAATGTTGTGTAAGTTTTGACGATTCATAGCAAATTTTTAAATATTATTCTGACAATTTTTGCTATTATAGTAGGTTTTTGAAACAACACGCTAGTTTACATTAAGCGACTATACTCGCCTTAAGAGTATTTGAATAAGGTCCACTCGCGCATCACCGAATCAGTTTAGCACGGAATGAGGACATCTATCTGTCTCTGTCAACGCAATACAACCTAACAGCTACAGAATGATGTTTAATATCGTGTTAGTGGATAGTTCGGGATTAAGTTCGCTAATCCTAAGATGCGCAAGTGGACCTTAATGTAATGAGAAAGTATTTAAGAATCTCAGAGTGTAATGAAGTACATCCGATTTAGCAGTCGACCTCCTTCAGCATTTCGTTCATTCGTATCCAAAACGCAAAGGTTTTGATGTCTTCAAAACGTTTCGCAATAACAAGGCGACTAATATAGGCATAATGACTGTAATAAATAGCCTCTTATCTCGAGGTTCGTCAATTTTAACAGTAAAGATCGTCGTTTGGTTCCCCAGTGGGTGTATAAACTGTTGTCGTGAGTGTTTGGGTTACATGAAAACATTTTGAGGTAAAATTCCATTGACGTTTATTCTGTTGAGACTCTCTAATTGAAAAACACGACGGCCGTTAATAAAAGCGAACTAAAATGTTTGAGGAATACAGGGTGTTTTGAACAGTAGCCAAGATTATGGAGATGCTTTCATTAATACAAACAACGCTCGCTCGGAGCGTGCTCGGAGAACTGTCTTAAGATGAAGTTACACTTAAAACCACACAATAGTTAGAATAAATCAATAATAACAAACTGAACCAACTAGGTACTTTTCCTTACTAATAACTGAATATGACGTCTTAAGACGCCACCTGTAGTGAAATGAAATAATACTTCACCGTGAATTGTAATTAAAATAATACCTACACATATGTTCAAACTATTAGTCATCTCTGTTTACTATCATTAACATTTAAATTGATCCGTGTTTCATATCGGTACTATAATATAATGAGTCAATGATAACCCGGCTTGCCTTCCAAATTTATACCGATAATGGCATATCATTTTTTTATTTATTTTATTTATTTATTAGGTTCACCAGCAGTATTACAATACATTGCAGATCTTATAGCTTACATATTAAAATAATCGTTAATAACTATTTTAAGGTAAACACCACTTTCACAAAAAAAAATGCATATTTTCAAATGACGCTCATCACATAACATTAATGTGATTATTAAAGTTAAGTACCTAAGCCTAATTATATAATTCTACTGCTCAAATACCATTTTCTCCATGGGACCAACATCAAAATCTCAAGGCCGATTTCCCCATACAACACAACATCAGTCGATGGAATGTTTAATAAAGGGAAATAAAAAAAACGGACAAGTGCGAGTCGGACTCGCCCATCGAGGGTTTCGTACAAAAGATTACAAACTCTTTTGTATGGAACCTAAAGTTGCAAGTACCTAAAATTACGTTATCTTGGTATGTACACCTATAAGACATACGCCAATCGACAGAGAAAATAATTACAAACAACACATACTCTTTGACAAAATGTCGTAAATGAAAATGATATACTTTGTTCATAATTTCAGTTTGAAATTCTCCGTCCGTATGTCTAAGACCCTTTATCTCGGGAACGGTAGAATTGGATTCTCTGTTAGGTAAGTTTAAATCGGGTAGAGATAGGATAATGATAATAATGATAAGGATAATGGGGGAGGCCTAGGTTTAGCAGTGGACGTCCTATGGCCGAAATGATGATGAATGATGATGATGAGAGATAGGATCGGGTAGGACGAAGCCATTTGTCGGCCTCAGTGGGCGAGTAAAACTCGCACTTGTTCGGTTTTCTATTTATTTAAACAAATCACCGCGCACCGTTAATTGAGGCGTCACAAAGGTGAGTCACTGAATTGGGTCATAATGTTTACTGTGGCCGTACTTCCGAACTTATTACCGAGCTACGAGCACCGTCGTCGTTCGTAGGTGCGAATGACGGGTATAATAAATGAATTTCCCCATATGTTGACACTTTCCTCTCGCAGCCGTCAACGCGGTGCGCAATTTCCAATTACGCTACGCAATTAGGGCTATCAGATTTGATAAGAAAGGTCAAATTACTTTAATTAATAATTTTAATTGACAATATTTAAAAAGTATACTTTGAGTATACTCAGTTTTTCCACTGGACATTCATACTTTGCAGGATAAAAAGAATAAAAAAGGGGTCCACTTACTAAAAGTATATATAACTATTGTTCAAGCTGCAACAGGGATGTTATTTATTTATTCATAGGAAAACTCGGTGCGTTCAACTGTAGAAAGATTTGACATTAAAAGCTATGTTTTAGAATGGAAAACAGACAAGATATCACGACATTTCTGTGACCAATTTTGTTATATATTGAGTGAATTCTCCAAAAGCCCAAACAAATTTGAATTTACTGCTGTGACAATGCCTACGTAAAAGGTTAAATCAAGGTAAACAAATCTGTTCTTCCAAAAATAACACAAATTAAGCAGCCCTAAATTAAATCTTGGCTTGTACTATGACGACTAGATAACTGATTAACATACTAAGGGCCGACTTTTCAACAGTTTTCGTATAGAAAATGTGTCAAAGCGTCACTTTTATTCATTAAATAAAAATTATATGACGTAGGTACGAATGCTTACTGCTCAATCACACAAACACAGATTTGACCCCAAAAAACACTATATCCGAAGGTCGTCAGACTTATCTAGCAGTGAAACTAGTGATAGTGCCTCTTCCAGATTTCCATTGAATTAAACTGTATTTAAAATGGAAACTCCGCAGTGGCCTTTTCCATTTCTTACACTGCTCAATCATGTGTGCAAGTTTCCTCACAATGTTTTCAATGATGGGTGTCTGGCATATTAAAGGTGTTACGCACGCAATAGTTACGTGATCGCGCACTCATGCGCACACGAATGGCTGAGATCATTACACTTATTACACTATAGCTTCGGTTAAAATTAATATGCGCCAGATTACAAACACACAGATTCAAATCATTACCCATTTCAGTAAGGCTGGCAATACAAAGTTTTACAAAAGAACGAATTCCTAAGCCCCAGATCCAGATCTAGGAACATCTTCTACTCATGTATCCTGTATAAAGACATATAAGGATACATAAAGACCGAGACATATACCTAGGCTATAAAACGCGATCGGAAATTCTGTTTAATCGAATAACCTATCAGCAGACGGCTCAGCCAAAAGTTAAAAAAGTTTTTTTTTTTTATCTTATAGACCTATATTTGTTTGGGTGCCTTAAGGGAATACGTATCTCAGACAGAAGCATCCAGGATTTAATGCCTTAAAGATGTGTATGCCTTTTTCTTTAAGCTTCGTCACAGTCTGGTGAAGTCAGCTTTGAAATTATCTCGCCTGACCTCTGCGTCAGGAATATGAAGTTGAATATCCCTTGTCTTAGTCATAACATTGTGTTAAACGTCCCCCACAAGAACAAAGCCGAATTCTTTTCTTGCCCTGAGAAAAATCCGAGCAATTGTGATTGCAGCCTTTATAGAGGGACAATTACGTTCAGAATGTCTGCCATCATTGACAATTCATTTTGTTTGGTTTCATAAGAAGAAACAGCTTAGATATTTCTTTAAGTATCATTATCATTAATTATAATCGAGTAAACATAATTATACAGGGTGATAGGTTCAATGTAGGATATAGTTCTACAACTTGATTTTCTGATGAATTTATACAACTTTTAATACTCTACCTATAGTAAAATCGAGAAAAATATATAAAACGTGTTTTTAACCAAAGTGAAAGTCGATATTCATTAGTACAACCTATAAAAGGATATCCTTCGTTGAATTTTACTCTGTGGTTATTTAATTGTCATGTGCTTTTTGCTTTAAGACTAAAAGATTTTTACCACCGATTCACTTTACTTATCATTGAAAACAAAGATTATTTAAAAACAGATGTGATGCGTAGACCTACTATGATATATGCATACGCACGCAAGTGCACTTCACGTAACAGAAACACCTGACAAGAAGTATCCTCTCAATCTTATAATGAATTTCATCAAATCTGTTATTTCTAATTCAAAAAGCTAAGTATCAACCAAGTTCGTCGACAAAGATTACACGGCGGGTCGTGCGCCTCGTCAAGCTGTCGTGAAGTGCGCAAGATTTGCGATCTCAGCGCGCAAATGGACGATTAGATGCGCGTGCGCATTTGCTCTTACGACCTGTGGCAACAGCTTGAATTTGAGGAATTCAAATGCATTTGTTAGTCGACTTTAACTTAGTGAATTTAAAAAAATAGGTAATTGCAAACTAAGACGAACTTTATTTCTTTATATTCAGTTGTGCTCTTCAATGCTGAGAGGCTGTTTTTAATTGAAGAATTACCGGCATTAACATTTGTTTCAAAATAATACTTACATAATATAATAATTACAGCAACTTAGTCTCTCGCTAAGGTTTTATTTAAAAAATCAGTCGCTTTGCTTGCTGTGGAACAGGTTATGCTCGGTTATTTTTTGCGAGATTAGAAATGAAGAGATCCGTTGAAGAACAATGCCAGTGGTCGACATAGACCCTTGTCAGTAGAGAGTAAGCATACACGAGTGTGTTCTAAATGTCATGGGTTTGGGTTTTATGGTTTCATCTGAATTAACCGACCAGTCCGTAAAAAAACTATACTAAAAAAAAAAACCGACTTCAAAAAACTAAAACAGTGCCAGTCGATGAGAGATTCTATGTTTTCGTTTGCACCGACTCCAAAAGTAACTGATTAGGTACGTAAGTGTTAAAATTATTTTCAGCGTTTTAGTTTTTTGAAGTCGGTTTTTTTTTTTTTAAATTAACTTATTTCATCCATTTTAGTGATAAATCCTAATCAAAACAAATATTACAAGTGCAAACATAATTTAACTGCTGAATACCGGTTTCATTTCCTATTTTTCCACCCTTAGGGGTGAAATTTTTTCCAAAAATGTTTTATTATAGTATCTTTGAACTATAAGCTATTCATTAAAAAAAGAATCATCAAAATCGGTCCACATTTGGCAGAGATATAGGTAAGATAGATACTAAAATCAGTTGGCGTGGTACGGAGTTTATGCAATGTTTGATGATTTTCTTATAGATCCCATCATCAAAATTTAACCAAATTTATATGGGACCATTCTGAAAGTATTACCTTTCAAACAAAAAAATAATTATCGAAATCGGTCAACGCAGTAACGAATGATCGGTGTAAATGAATAGATTGATACTTGGCAAACCTTAACTGAAAATTCTGCGGTTTTAGTCATTCTCAGAGCCGAATAATTAAGGGTTTAGTAAAAGTAAGGTTATGTAATAAACAGCTGATTTCTGAAATACAAAAGATATTTTAACGTTACTTATATAGTTATTTACATTTAGGCCACAAACTAGACGACAACAACTGGTTAGATAAGGTATACTTACAGACTGAGGTGCAAGCCATTGTTAAAGTACATGCAAAGCAATTTCATCGTTTAGGGGTCGCCTGCCTAGTGCATACAGTGACTACGACTAGTCGCTGTTACACAGTTTACACAGAGATCCATTATCTTCTGTATCCAGTCCATGCCGGTAGTAAAATCCAAAGTAAAAAATCTAAGTCAGACGTGCAAGATCTTCCGTGTCCAGATTTAAAGCATTGCAAGGTCGTTCAGGTTAGGCAGGGTCAGAATTTGTGAAACAAAGCCGTGGTCGATGAAAAACAAAAGAATAATATGAAATCACTCAAACAAAACGCACACGCAGAAACGTAAAATAAGAAACGTCGAGTGATCCAACGATTATTTATTTATTTGACAAGCCAGCTGTCAGTATCGGTGCACAGAATAAATATACAGTATCAGTTTTATTTAAGTAATCGATTAATAATCGATATCTTTTTTTTATTTAATAAATATTTTTTTATAAGCTAAAATAGCTTAATGTATTTATTTTAATGCAAATAATTATTTTGTTTGCGTTAATTGCCTAGTATAGACCAAAAGTTTTTTTTTTAAATCAATTGTGTGATCTTATTTACATAAATCGATATTATTTTAATCGATTTTGCAGTGACTGCATAAAAATCTTATTTTTCTTATTGCTCAGTCTCCAGGAGGAGAAATGGGCAGATTTTTTGTATATTAGGATGGAAAAATATGTAATTTTTTTTAAACCATACTTCATCTACTTACATTAAGGGCCCAGAAATCCCCGTCTCCTTTAGTTCATAAGATGTTTTGTAACACTTATCATAGTAAACTATGACTGATACGTATAAAACTAGCTGAACAAATGTTTGTCAAAACAACATAAAATGTTTAAGACCATCAACAGAGAACAGACTGAATTGCATCGTCATCATTCGAAATAATAATCCCATTGTTTGTTTAACGTATACGCGATATTACGGTTATGGTACTGTCAAAGACATATTCATGATTTGTTCTTAAGTCAATGTGACAAGGTTCAAAATTGTATGAATAATGACAGACGTTTAGTCTTGTAGGTAATCGATCCAGTTATTTTATGTCATCAATCTGAATCAGATTGCGACAAATTCTTTATATTTCTATATTTAATTCCTAAGCAATGGATGGTGTTTGCAATAAAATCAGGTTGATCTACAAATTACTTCTGTAGTTTTAATAAGAAAGTGAAATTACGTCAATGAATATAGTACGCTTTTAAAATGGCATAATTACACATAATATTCATCATAAACAGCCCACGTCAGTCAGTCCACGGCTGGACATAGGCATCTCCCAATGCACGCCACTGCGCCCGATTATTCTTTTCCATCCACTCTGTTCTTAGATCCTCGGCTATTCTTTTCCATCCACTGCCAGCAGCCTTGATAATATTACAGTAATTCTTTTAGTCCCAGAATCGCTTTTTTTTTTCTTTCAAGTCCCGATATTCGAAAAAACGAATCAGGCAACGCTAGTTACGTACGTGTATAATGTGTTACGTTACATTACACTTTTATTTTTGGTCAGCACGGCGCTGAGTACGGGCGAACACGTTTAAAAACGAGAATTGGTCAGCCGGCTAGTGCCGTAACGAACAAAGCTCGCGTTTTTTTAAAGTTAAAAAATACAAGTTTGTGCAGACACAGATTTCTCTTTTACGATCATATTTTATCAATCATTTTTTAAAACAACTTGATTTGACAGAAGGCGGCTAAGGACGCCGCTCTTAACATGTCAACATACAATCTACAACACCGATAACTTTTTAACTAAATAAAGGTAGCCTCACACGAGCAGACGCCGTCAATTTCCGCGCATTATACGCCTCTGGTCATCCGGACAACGGACACAATGGACAATCCTGAATTGTTCCAAAGTCCAAACACACAATACGCTGGCTTTTGTGCATATATAGACATAGCTCGGGTTGAACAGCCTGATTACGTTATTCGAAAACTGACGGTGCAAAATAAAAAAAACAATATTGGTAGACATGATATGGGGTTATACGAATAATAAGGATGATCAAATATGTAAAAAACAATGTTTACACATCCGAGCAAAATTAGACATACAATACAGTATACACCAATAGTTCATTGTACATGTACGAGAAAGTCATCCAAAATACGAATTTATTCCATTTGGTTGACTGTTTTTAAGGTTTTTAAGTTAAAAGGAACTTAGTTGCAATCAAGTACTTAACTGACTGTTACGAATTTAATTTACGGCTATTTGTTAGACTGTTTTCTTCTGCCTGTGTTATAGGTAGGCATGAGACACGGTGCATTGACCAGGTTTATTAGATGATTGGGGGATGCCTGGACTCGCTCGATTGGCCATTTGAATAAAGACTGAAGTGGACACCTCATCTGACTGACAGACACTTCCTGTGAGGCTGTAAGCAATAACCCTGCTCTTTGTAAATTGGGACAGTGGGAGTAATTTAATATTAAACTAGGTGCTCAGAATGTAGTCAACCTTTATGCGCAGACAACACACCAATTGTAATGGTCTTGAAGTGAGGAGTTAACATCTCACAGACAACAGCTCGTCAGCCTACAACAAAACGTCAAATTTTCTCAATTGATACTGATCTCTAGGTGTCGGACTTAAAGTTGAAAATCCTTTAATTATTATTTATTATCCTTTAATTTTTTGGATAGGTTTACCTGCCGTTATCTGTACCAGACAATGAAGTAAGAATGGGTCATGACTGCCGGATGCATCCAGACAGATCGCCACTCAATAGTTTCCTGAAAATTGGTATTTCCGCGCCGTAGAAGACGTCCAGAAAAACGATGGAGTATTGTCGTGACGATTTGGAGAGCCGAGGTATTGGCGGACTTTGGTCTTCAACTGAGAAGCATGGGGGGATTTTGGAGAGACATTTGCCTGGCATTTTGAATTTTGGTAAATAAAATGATTTTGTATCCTACTGGCACTCAGTAGTTGCAGATCATCATCATCATTTCAGCCATAGGACGTCGACTGCTGAACATAGGCGTCCTCGAATGACTTCCATATTGGCCGATTGGAAGCGGCCCGCATCCAACGGCAAATTCTCAAATTTGCTTAGTCGATATTCAAGTCTACGTGTTAACTTTAAAGTAGAAAATCGTTCAAGAAATTGTCAACAAGCTGTCGACTGTACAAGTAATACTACGCGAACATTTACACAAATGACGCGGTAAAGTTCGTTGCACCATTCCACCACACATATTTAAATATAGCGAGCTTATGAGCAAAGAGTAGGGCTACAATTTGGTCTACACATAGGAAAATGATGCATAAACGAATCACATCCTGTTTTATTAAAATACAGGGAACTATTCAGGGTTATTAATTTGACTTGACCTTACCTGTTACCTCATGCATACGAAACACAATGTAAGGTTTTTTATTATTTCAATGTTGAACCCACAGAAAAAGTTGTTTGAATTGATTGATTAACAGATTCGCCTCCTTAAATATGGCTTATGTTGAAAACCACTGTTTGTAGATGGCGCTAATTGACGGAGATGTCGCTGATCAGTTGAATGTGAAGACTTTAATAGTATTTATACTCGTAACCCGTATTGCAGCACAACTAGATTTGCATATTGAATAACTTAATTGATATCTAAGTTAACACATACACGGGACCAACTGCGAATAGGAAAAACTGCGAACAGTAGGAATGGGGAAGCTTAGGCAAAACTAATCTCAGATAGCGCCAGCGTGTTTGGCCCTTTTCAACCACTGACATTTTAACAGCTAATGTCAACGTTAATGTTTAATAAATGTTTTGCGCGATAAATTTAATAATAAATTGTTTCCACAATTAGCTAGCCCCAAACTAAACAAAGCTACTTAAGAAGAAAAAAAGAAAAAACATACTTAAATACATTTATAAACATCCATAACTTAGGCACAAATGCTCGTGCTCATCACACAAACATATGCCCCTTGAGGGATTCGAACCCGCAACCACTGACTTTGCAGTCCGTGCGCGAACCACTAGACCAGACGGTCGTCTTTTATTAACACAAAAATGTATTTGCATCAGCAAATATCAGGTTATAGTAATCATACTATAACCTGTTTAAAACAATAACTGAAAGCGGAATGCATTTTTAGGAGGAATACATTTATATTGTATGTTTGACGCAAGTTTGACACACTTTTGATCAGTGGAAGAGCACTACGGGCCGGGCGGGGCCAAACACGATGCGACACCTATCGGGGTAAATGCGCAGTGCGAACACGATACGCATAATATGATGATACATACGCATACGAATAGGGAGAACTGCGCATAACTCGACCAGATTAAGATAAATTAGTTTATGAAGATAAAGATGAAAAAGAGGTTGTCAATAGTGACCGAGTTTCTTGCGCTTATTCTTCTCGGCGCTAGACCATAATTTTGTCCCCAAGCAGCACACAGGGTAAAAAATTATTAGGGCGAGTAAAAGAGTTTAATTTGCAGAAATTAATTGGTTTTGTAGGTTTCATTGATGCAAGCAATACTTACATGTTAGTGGTTCGGTCAGGGTGGCGACGCT
The DNA here is from genome assembly GCA_963576865.1 of Anania hortulata. NCBI lineage: Eukaryota > Metazoa > Arthropoda > Insecta > Lepidoptera > Crambidae > Anania > Anania hortulata. Next base: position 5,914,948 of record OY756405.1, read on the forward strand.
CCCGCTACGAGAACTAGCGCCTAACTCTCATCGATACTTTACACTGCACTGATCTGTGGACAACCGAAAAACCATTTTAATACTGAACCTGATCGTCTATTTTATAACTACGATTATTTCTCATAGAAAAAGGACGTTCACAAACCTTTTCGTGATAATAACGAAAACAAGAAAAAAAAAATTGCAAAATAGATGCAGCCGTTCTGAAGTGATGCGCTTACATACATTCGGCAATTGATTTTTAAAGATAAAGTAACTTGATTAGGGAAAAAATTATGACGTGCACGTAGCTGCAACAACGGCCTAGCTCATAACATGATTTAATAGTATTAAACTAAAACAATAGTAAATAATGTGACAGAACGTTGAGGTTATAATCCAGTGACGGGATATTGATTAAGATGACCGTCAGGTAAATTACCACCCCTATAATTGAGGGTTTTACCTAGCGATGACGAACGAATAAAACCAGGCAAGTGAGAGTTCGACTTGCATTCATAACAGTTCAGTACCAAATTGTCGACCGGAAAACCACGTGACACTATATTTAAAGCGTAACACACACGTGAGAGCGTGCGCGGGACGGCGACGGGAAGGGTCAGTAGTACGACGGGTCTAATAACATACGTTTAAATGGGCGCCCACAGACAGCAGGCGTGAGCGGAACGGCTCGCCGCGCACGCCGTCTGTGTGTGGGCGCCCATTTAAACCTATGTTAGTAGACCCGCCGTACTCCCGTCGTGACCCGCGCACGCTCTCTGTGTGTGTTGCGCTTAACTGATCAAGAATACGTAAACAAGACACAATGGAAATTCTATTGTTATGCGGTCTCATAAGACCGCTTGAATGTTAACATTAGTGTCACGTGATTTACCGATTCGGTGATACCGGGCCAGGTATCAACGAACAATATAATCCATAGCGCTAGCAGGATTCAAACTTGACTGTTTTTATCATTTGTATAATTTAGACTATAATCACATCTGGTTTTTTAGTGCTTGTATGGTTTTTACGATGGATTTTTGTTGTTTCATTTATAATGTACTAAGTTATCCGCCTTAACAGCACAATACCTAGTCGTTCGTAGGTAAGTGCAAAATATTTAACCTACTCGTATTACTCGTTTAGGTACGGTTTTAAGCTACAAACAGCCCTATCTATAGATAATAGTACGGCGTAGTAATGGAGTCATGTTGCCAGTTGGCTTCACTGGGTACGGAACCCTGAAAAGCGTCTACAGATATAGGGATGTCCGACAACGGTTATATAACAGCTTCCTACTAACCGAGCAAGCTTCGCCGGATCTCCACAATAGGCGTCCTTGGCCGACCCTCATCACGTCTGCCATTCATAACACCACCTTATCTCCCCTTGCTCATGCAAATAACGACTCTAATACTACAAGCACAGAGCACGTTTCATAACAACCAGAACAGCGTCTACGTCGTTTGGGCTTGTAAACCCAGTAATAATGATTACGGGAAAAAAAGCAACCACTTCGTTTTTAAAATTCATCTCCGCACATTGCATAGGTGCTGCGTTTTGCGCGGTGTTGCTGCAGTTTAGAGTAGAAAGTGGAAATTAGCACTTTCGCTTTCTAGACCATAAAGTTTAGACTTTATTAGACTGTCGTTGATAACAGAAGAAAATAGTAGACTGCTGTATGGATCTTAATTAAAACTAGCAGACCCGTCAGACGTCGTCTTGTCTAAAGCAAATAAAATTTGCGCTCGTTCTAGCAAAATCCCATAGAAAAGAGGACATTCAGGTTTTTTTTCGGGAAACTTTTTTCTTTTTCTTTTCATACAAACCTTGTCCTGGTAGGTACGTGCACAACAGAAAAAAAAATTGTTGAGCCGTCTCAAATGATGATATTTCATATACGCGGTAATAAATTTTTATGTCGATTTAAAATGGAATTCAATATTGTGGTGATTGAATTAAATGTATAAGGCCCTATCTGGATTGCATCTTTCACAAGTAAACATTTTTTAACAAACAAAATTCCTATTGCGGTTTTCAAAGTAACGGCTCGTACCAAAAGTCATTTTCTGATGGTTATATCTATTTACAGGAATTGGAGAAATTTAAAACCACTTGGCCAAGGTTGGATGGTCGGATTGTTCTCCGACAAAATGTTTGTCCATGAATTTCCTGTCAAATGTAACTATTGGTAAGTACAGTCAACGGTAGGTCAACCTACCCAAAAAGTTAAAGTCCGACGCGAAATCAATGTCAATTGCGAACATAGTAGAAAAGTTATGAGTGTGTTCGACTATGATCCTGTGGGAAGTCAATAGAAGTGGTTGCCATCAGACCTTCAAAACCGTAACCTTACGGAGGAACCAGTCAATTTTGAACTTTGGCCGTATTAGCCTAAACTTATAACTTAAAATTATTGTTTAGCCTAACAGTTGTTTTGCCACTGTTATGGTTTGGTCTGAGAATTGAAAGCCCTAATTTTAGTGCATCTAATTTTAAATGCACTAAACTTTATGGCATAACTTACCTTCGGCATTACGACGATTTCACTTCAAAGCTCTAATTTTAGAATATCTAATCTGAAATAGCTAATGTAAAAATGTATTGACCTAAGAAACGAATTGCCACAAAACCGGCTCCACGCAGTCTTGTCTGCCCTACCCCTAGTGTAATTTAAAAGCGCGTAGGCACGGAGAGGCGAGGCGGCCCGCGGGCTGAGGAGCAGGGGGCTTCAACGCACACGGCCGCGGCTGAGGCTGGCCGGCAGAGCCTGCGAAAGCCATCTGCGACGATAAGCTCGCGTGGGACCACCGGAGCCCCGCAGTGCCGGAGCCGTGACAGAAACTATGCTTGCTGCATACTGGCTTGCATGCTGCATGCTTGCCTGCATGCTGCTTGCTGGTTTGCATGCATGTATGCATGCATTGCTTGCTTGTTTGCATCTTTGCATGCATGTATTATTTGTTTTATACTTTTGTGCGTTTTAATTGAATGCGAATTACTATTTAGTTATTGTAAGTAGTAGGGGTTACAAATTGTTCTGCCTAATGTCACATTTGGCAAGTTACAATATGGCGATAAAAAGTTAGGCGAAGTGAAAATAGACGAAACACAATTAGAAAAAGTGAAATTGTGCGAAAAAAAATTAGGCTGACCGTTTGTGTGCCATTGCCAATTAGAAGAACAAAAAATAAGGCCACCCAATATATACCCAATTATTTTATTAAGTATCGGTAAATATGTATACATATATATGAAGTAATTTAGGTGGACCTTAGAAGGCCATGCTCCTTCAAAGGCCAATTATTAATCATGTGATGACAAATTAATTCTACTTTCTCACCCATCAAACTCAAGACCACAGGCGCGGCGCGAATTTGTTTGTTTTATTTATCTAGTAAACGAAAACGAAAAAAAAAGCAAAAACGAATAATAACTGTTTAATTATTAGAGTGGCCTTCCATGGTCCACCCAACTTATTATGGTTCCAATACTAACATAGCCTTACTTATCGTAGGGTGTACTTAATTCCCCGTTTAAGAACTAACAAAATTACTGTCGACGAAGGCTGTCCGCTAGGCATAGCAACTGTGACGCGAACAGACGACTCTAATCCCACGTTGACCGCAATCCCATAATTGTATTATGCATTGGACCATCGAAGCACGGAGGTGTCCCTCGCACAGAACAGTAGAGAACAGACAGGGCGAACCAGACATTTAGATCTAGATTCCAGACTGACTAACATCTAGAATTAACTGAATGTTTAGCAGTAGTATGTAACTTACTAACGACCTGATTGGCGTAGTGGCGCGGTGAATTGTCAATTCGATTCCCGGTTGTGGTCAATTTAGAAAACGATCTTTTTGGCTTGGGTCTGGGTGGGACCGGTGTGCTAGGTTATCCCCTGGCCAAATTCATTGTCTAGTAACTCGTTACAAGAATATAATAACTTACTTTTAAACCAAGATGATTGATGTATAGTTTGGCGCATATCCTACTAACATTATAAATGCGAAAGTTTGTGAGTATGGATGTAAGGATCTTTGTTACTCTTCACGCAAATGCTACTGAATGGATTTTGATGAAATTTGGCGTACTGATTGACCATGGCCTGGATTTACACATAGGATTTTTATCTGGGTAAGGTCAACGCAGACGAAGTCGCGTGCAAAAGCTAGATGCATCTATGCATTTTTATTATTCTGAACTAAAATTTAAAGACCTTAAAATCTAAAAGAAGGACGTGGTCTATGTAGATGATGGTTTTGAGTTGACTAAACTTAATGATTGATGGACTGTTTTTAGCATTATTTTGGGATGTGCACTGTAGGCATTGTTTCTATAGGAAACGAAGTTGAAAATTGCTCACAGTTAATAATGAGCAGGGAAGAGAAATACGGTAATAATGAGCATCTTTTGAAGTTGACGGCGAGAGCTATTCATCACGTTGGACAGCTGGAGTTGGTGAATCATTTTGAAAAATGTCAATAAAAAACAATTCGTTTTTGTTTTAATAAAGTTGAAGATATTATAATCTTCAAGTGTTTAGGCGCCATAGTACAATCTTTGCTTAGTTTGGGGTTAGATAGTTGGTGTAATTACTTTTTTTTTTGGAAACGCATAATCTGTGAAACCACAGGTATAATAATAAGTTAAATATCAGGTATTTTTTCAAGAAGAGCAATCTGTGCAGTAATTTAAATTATAGTCTTTTAATCTAGTTGGCTTATTTCAATAAATTCGAAGTGAAATTACTCGTATCCTTAAATCAATGACAAGACTAGTGGTCATAATAACGCGACGTATTAAAATAAACGCAAAGTTACACATTTCCCAAGAAACGAGTGCGTATACGCAACTATGTCCGCGAAGAGAGTCAATTACATGTAATCACATGTATCATTTGGATGCAATTTACTCGCGACCACGTTTCTATGTGTGTTACAAATGTAATAAACAAAAAATGGCGCAGTCACGCGATTTAAAAATCGTTATGCGAAGTTCTGTGGTGGAATGGGTTTTTTAACACCTGGACGGGAATTATTTTGTTTATTGTTTTATTATAGTAATTTATTTCTCGCGGCATAGGAAACGTTAAAAAGTTTAATTGGGGTATAGCCATTAAAATTTGTTTTAGGTAAGCTAAATATTGCTTTTTACATCATAGTCTAAAGTGAAAGTTTGAAGAAACCCTAAAATTTGAGATGTTGCAATATTAAAAATTTCTTATTTGTGATCATTATCATGTAGCCAACCTATGTCCATATATATATATATGTAATAAAAGTGAACATAACATTAAAAAATAAAGAAATGCGCCAAACTACACAAAAATTGATATGGTTCAGAAGGAATTAACATCTTTGTTACAATATATAAATATAAGGTAAAGCAGTAAGTACCGAAACTAAGCCTATTTGTTGAATACCTACACCACAGAATATAGGATAAATACAATCCATTATTGGGTCGTTAGGGTTGGCTTTTTAATTTTTGTAAATTAAAATAGTTTTTTGTTTAGTAAGCATTCTATAGAGATAAACGCCAAACATGACAACTGACAACTCGTCTCGGCTCGACAGTACTCAGCACCCGTGACTGACAGTACTGCCGCAGTGCTGTCGCCCCGCGTAAGTGTTGCGCATGAACTTGTCGAGCTAAAGCAGCGCGAAGTATCATCATGTGTGTTCCATCCATCCACCTAGGGTTGCCAGATACAGGCTTATCATTTCCAAGAAAATGCAACTAGGGCACTGAGGGAATATATATTTTTTATGGATTTTCCGGTCTATATTGGTTAAGTGGAACGCAAAGGAATAAATCTACCTCTAACAAAAAAAAAATACACCTCCTTATGGCTTAGGTAAACTTTGGTAAAAACGCTGCAACAGGTTCCAAATGGCTGTCTGTTGTTGATAGACGGACGCTTGGACTTTGTAGCCGTGCTGTGCGAGTCTTACTGGGAACTCATTTCAAATAGTATACTTGTGTGTGTCTAATTATCTAACAGGGGCCAAGACAAAAAATTCCGGGACATTATCGGATTCCCCGACACTCTGGCAACCCTAGTTCCACCAGATGAAACGATCAAACAAGACCATATGGTAATGTTATAGCATGGATATCTGTTGTGCAACCTGCCGGTCATGAGGTTACAAGGTTGTACCCTTACATAATATACTTATCGGCTGCGAATGTGAAATTTTGATAGCGGGCCAGTTACATATGTTACGATCGTGTTACGTAAGCATTAACAATTGTTTCAATAACAACAGTTACAACTGAGCTACATTCGGGTTTATTCAATGTCAAAAATGAATGTTAAAACTTGAAAACGACAATTCAGACCTTTGTATTAATCTCCATACAAGAAGGCGAAAATGTCTTCATCAATACCAACAACTTTTATTAATTAGTTTAAACATCAAAATTTAAAAAAAACGCTTCTACTAACTAACGCGACGACGATGTCCGAAATTGATACAGATGATCCAGATGTATTTTTTTTTTTTTTATGATGACCACATTCGCTTCCTTATATGTGGAGAGTAGTCGTAGAGATTAGAAACTGACGAATACCACAACTTTTATAAAAACCCAATACAATACCGTTATTGTAACCTTTCATAAACCTTAAGGTGAAATTACTAAATCCTGTTCAAACATTTCAACGCCAATGCGTAACTCAACACTACGCAATATTTATGAATGGATATTAAATTAGTATGTTTGCAGTTAGTCGAAGCTTGCGAAATTGTAGCAACGAGAACGGCTAGAAAGCTTCCACCGTCCTAAATCAATAGCTATAATTAATGACGGTACAAAACGTCTGAAAGGCATCGCGTGTGTCGGAGCAATGACTGCGCTGGGTCGCAGCGATTACGTTGAAAAAACGCCGCAAATACCACTTAGGAGAGAATCGCCATTCATCATACTGCCACCGCTAAAGACATCCACCAGCACAAGGACAACATAATAAGTACAATAAATACATTGACGATCACTACAAGTGAGTGGAGACCGCGACCAGGCAAGCGCAGCGTGGGGCGCCATCCGGTAAGGTGGAGCGACGATATACGCAAGTCTGCTGGGCTGGCAGAGGATGGAAAAGAGTAGCCGAGGATCGGGCTCAGTGGCGTGCATTGGGAGAGGCCATGTCCAGCAGTGAACTGACGCGGACTGATGATAATGATGAATCACTATAGAAGTAGTATCTCGTATTCTCTCGTCATAAGTTATCGGAACCAGTGAGAGCAGAGCTAAGATAGGATTCAGTATTTAAATTCTGTTTTTCAATTTCTCTCCTATCTCTCCACTAATGCACGCCTTTCTTGACTGTCTTGAGTTCGGCTTCCGACTGCTGCCTTTTTTGGCTATTCTTTAGCTAGTCAGGACAAGGATTTTTTTAAAAAAAATATCAAAATTTTTTGACGATTCCTAAAAATAAAATATTAACAAAATTCTGGTTGTGATTATTAACACTATACACAAAATGAGAAAAATAAAAATGTCAGGCTTGATAAAAGACGTATTTCAGAGTCAGCTTCGCCTAATTTTCTATTCTATGTGGTTGATGACTGCTCAATGTGGTTCAATCTATAGTTAGACGTTTATTTAAATATCATCGACGGGGCCTTTAGAGTTCAGACTTAGTTATTATTCTTTTATTAAAGAGGAATCAGTTTGATTCGCTGTATTGTGCTGGCTGATCTCTTTTTACTGTGGCAGTGGGCAAATTAGTGGTTGGACTCTCGCACGGGTGTTTAGAGACAATTTCGAACAGGCGAAGCGATGGCTGATGTACTACTAGCATTGCATTCCTATTTGCACTAACACGACATAGTTCTTTAGTCTAGTACTTACTCAATAGAAAAGCGACGCCATTTACTGAAAATCTCAGAAAAATTACATTCTGATTAATTTCAGAATAACATTAGTAATATTAATATAAGAGTTAAAGTTTATAAGTATGGATGTTTATGAATATGACAGCAAGGCGTTATTTGGAAGGAAAATGCCAACAATTTAAATTGCTTAAGAAGCGCTAATAAAGATGTAGTATCAGTTAGTGTTGGCCACCCGATAGCCCACTATCGATAGGCCTATCGAGAGTATCAATTGTTTAATTACAGCAATAGCATTGATTAAACCTAATACTATCGATTTTTGTGTACTATCGATAGTCACCTGTATTAGCCGTAGTAATGAGACTTGATTAATCGAAATGCCTAATAATGTATGCTGTCACTAAATAAAAACGAAAGTAATCCTAGTCATTCTCAGCATTTCATACCATACCAGTACGCTGCAAATGATAGTTTAAGAATACGATGTTATTGATAGATTATGTATTAAACTTAACAATACTATCGATATACTAATAATAGTTTTATTGCAATTATGTTGCAATACTATCACTAATATTGCTGCGTATAAGATGCATTGGTACATTTTAGGAAATCGATAGTATCAATACTACTGATAGTGTAACTGAATTTTAAAGTCATTTATCGATAGTTTCGACTATCCATAGTTCGGCAACACTACCGAGAGCTAAGCGCGAGTTAGTAGCGCAGGCTTATACGCGAGGCGGTGGTAGGCGCAAAATTTTCATATCTGTCTAAACAATTAGGCAGGCTAATTGTTATGTCGAGTAGTACACATAATTATATTTTGGTTAAAATTATACTGAATAGAGGGAAAATTATTTAAAAAAATAAAACCGACTTCAAAACACTAAAATGCTAAAAATAATCCTAACACTTAAGTACCTAATCAGTTACTTTTGGAGTCGGTGCCAGCCGATGAGAGATTCAATGTTTTTGTTTGCACCGACTCCAAAAGTAACTGATTAGGTACTTAAGTGTTAGGATTATTTTTAGCATTTTAGTGTTTTGAAGTCGGTTTTATTTTTTTTAATAAAATTTACTTATTTCATCAATTTTTAGTGATAAATCCTAATCTAACTGCTGAACACCGATTTCATCCCCTATTTTCCTACCCTTAGGGGTGATTTTTATTTTGTAAACTTTTAGCATATTATCTTTGAAGTATAAGCTATTCAATAAAACAAAAATCATCAAAATCGGCTCATATTTGACGAAGATAGGTAACAAGAACCACAACCAAAATACTATCTGGGTATATATTTGTTGATTTTCTCAAAAAGTTCTAAATCAATTTCGATAAAATTTATATGGGACCACCTCTGAAGTATGATCTACCAAACAAAAAAAGAATCATTAAAATCGATTCATAATTGGCGGAGTAATCGCGTAACAAATATACAAAAAAAAAAAAAAAAAAAAACATACAGTCGAATTGAGAACCTCCTCGTTTTTTGAAGTCGGTTGAAAAACACAAAGGTTACTTACAACACTTGGCCTTGGATAGTGTGGTATTTAGTATTGAAATACTTGAGAAGCTCCTACAAAACCTCCGTATGAGACAAATATTATGAGCACGCGAAATCGTGACTTGCTAGAACTATAACCGAGTCAATTTGCTACTTTGTTAAGGCAAGTCAATTACCCGCATTTTGAATTTACATCTTTGTGTTTAATCACGGTATTTTGTCAAATTATAATGTACCTATTTCAATTTAAAACAGTAGGATAATGTCTTGAAGAGATAATAGTTTAACTAATAATTTAATGTTTGAGGTAAAGCGAAAATACTGCGTTTTTAGAGACGGAGCTCTTAATTATAATATGGTATAATTGTTTAAATAATAAATAAATTTAAATATTGGACAACATCACATACATTGCTCTGATCCTATGGTAAGTAGCCAAAGCACTTGTGTAACAAAAATCATAAACAACGACGGTACCACAACACCCAGACCCCGAGACAATATACGGGAGCTAAGTAATTTTTCTACATTGACCGACCGGGAATCGAACCCGGGACTTTTAGAGATACGACACCAAGAAGGGTATGCTCGCCTCTCGTTACGGAGGTCGTCGAATAATTAGATGTTAATAAATAAAATAATAAGCGTCAGATAACACACCAACTGTCATAGTCTCGAAGTAAGAAATCAACATCCTTGTGTATAGGTACGAGACAATGTCTCCCAGCACACCCAGACTCTAGCCAATATAGAAAAGATTGTTTTCTGAACTGACCCAAACCGGGAATCGAACTGGGCACCCTTTGCGATCAAGGATAATTACCGCGCCACTACCTCAATCGGGTCGTCATGTATAACTAGACTTATAATAGGTACTTATTGTTCTCGACATAAAATAAGTATTCAATATCAAGATAAGTTTAGTTGCTAAAGCTAGCATAAGAGCATAGAAGTGACAGTTATGTAAAATATCTCATTGTTATTTGGATTTAAAGGCGATCTTGAATAATCTTGATACAAACTGGTTTCTTAAACACTGCTGTTAAATACCAAACAAGATGACACGGGTGATTAAATTAAAAGACATGACAACTGCTGTCTTGAAGCCTTACAACTTTGCCTACAAGATACGAAATGCGGTCAATGTTAGATTAGCATACGAGTATTATCTGCAAATTAACCGGTCAACGTGCACGCAAGCACAAGTATAGGCAATCAAATGGACATGCCTAATCCTTTTAACCTCTAGTTGTTACACTAAACAGTAACTTTTAGTAGCTTCTATAGGACCCAGGGATTTTTTAAAGAATAGACTAAATTAAATATTTAGTATTAGTTAGATAAGTATAAAAACACAATTATCTAACTAAAGCTGTCTTTCCAAGAATTGGTGTGTGTACGTATAATATTTTTTGCTAACAAACGTCACACGAATTCATTGTCATATTATATCCGTAGTAAAACTAGTAGTTGATCTTTTTGAACCAACATCAATCGACAAACTAAGTCATTATTATGAAGTCTGGAGGAGCTATGCCAATGAAAAATGTAAATCTAATCCATGATTCATCTTCATACTTGACCCCGCTCGCTTTATGATTATTTAGTACGTCTTTTACATGTATGATTATTAAATTTAAGAAGCTAACGTTATACACACACAGTTTTAATAACTAATACTCGATGATATTTATTTATAGTGAAAATAAACCCACCTGGGTCCAACAGAACCCGCTCACCCATTTAAGGTTTAGTATTCAAATTAACAAGCTAATGTAATGCTGCACACACAGTTTCACTAATAATAATATCCAATCAATTTATGATGAAAATTAACCCACCTGGGTCCAATAGGACCCGCTCGACCAATTAAAGGTTAATGGACCTTGACGGCTATTTTAAGTTGGACAGTTATCGAGTAAGTCAACACAGCAGGCACTCTGACCTCAGAACCAAAGGGCACAGATGAGTATCTTGTAATGGAATGCCGGTAAAAGGGACCAATAGAAGGGAGTAGAGTTGTGAAGTGTCCGTCACGTTATAAATGTCTGACCAATATGACCGAGCAAATTGGACATTTTCTCAATGTGACCGGACATTTTGGACATTTATTGTCACTAACGTCACAATCAATTCTATTGACAAACTAAGAAAAAAAAAATTGGTCAAAAATAAGTGCATTATTATAAGAAAGATAGGCTTTAGTAGTGATGATCTTTAATGAAATGAAATTTCTAAAATTAATTTATCTTTCTGCACGAACAAGCTAAAAGGCGTCACGCGCAAGTTTTTGTTTTTGTTGAATCCAGATCAAATTACACGTTTTTTTATATGTTTTTATTGTCAAATACATAACATTTAAGACTTACTTTAGAGGAATTCTTTTAGATTATACAAAAAAAATATGTGACCATCGTGACAATAAATGTCCAATGTGACCGAGCATTTATCATAAATGACAGACGCTTATAGCATATGACCGTCAATTTACAACTCTAGAAGGGAGTTAATGGGTAGGCTTTGGGTAGATTATAATTATAAGAATTTTAATTACCGAATTGAAGTTGTCAGTCTAATTATCTGCCAGCCTATTCGCCTAACGAATACGCATTTATTTTTGAATATTTAGTTTTATGTTATTGTTTTTCGGTTTAGGTTAAGGTTAAGTTAACTTATTTATAGAATTGTTTTGCTTTGTTTCCTTAATGTGATTCAAATAAAGTATTAGAATATAATTATGGACAATATGTGTACCTACTGATTATAGTAATTATTATTTGAGAGTTAACAGGGTTAAGTTACTTCGCTTATCCGCGTTTATCTATACAACCGATTATTCCTCTACAGGCAAATTCTTGACGATGTAATAAAAGTGTTTGAAACATCGATTAACAATCGTTGGTCGATTAAAAGACACACAAAATGTGGTCCTACCTACGTTTTCAACGTCAGGAATTTTGGTAAAAGGCGCTTATGAATGGAATGTAGTAATTGGAGGGCGCGTTGCGTGGGTCGGATTGTCTAAATACTTGACGTATTTTCAAGCGTGATTTCGAGCACGGTGTAACATTTTGCCTTAACCCGTTAAGCTCAAAAGGCAAGGATAGTCGCGGCAACTGTCTCTTTTCAATGAATAGTCGAATCACGATGCGAGAAAAGAAGACTGTTTTGCAATTTTAGGATAAATGGATGGAACCTACTAACACAGGGATGTTAACTCCTAACAGTCCTAACTGTAAAAAGAACACCACACAGAACAAAAACAGGATCAAAAACTAGAAAAATGTGTACGAGTACGTATATGTGCAAAATTACAGCTTAATTCCTTTAGCCGTATAAGTGTAATTGATAGCAAATATCTAAACTTGTAGGTACATTATAATATCATAAAGATAACTACAGCAATGATAAACGATTTATAAAGCCCTGATTTATTTTCATCGTAATGAGGTTACATTATGCCATAAACTGTATGATCAATGCATTCTTTAACAAAAATGTGCTTGTGTGAGATTTCATTCGTGAAAGCATGCAATTTGAAGTGTATCGTTTTCAGCTGATTGGAATTTTAATAACAACGCACACACTTTGTCGTCATAAATTCACAATGGACTCAATTAATTACTTTGGTCAACTATGTACATTATTCACCAATTAATATCGACAACGTGATAAATATTTGTACTTTGAATTAAAATGTAACAAAAAATCGCTTATAAAAATTAGTTCTGATACACATACTTAATCTATAATTAATGTACACGTCTATTAAAATACTTAACTCAAAGTTAATTAACTCGTTCAGTGACATTTTCTATAGTCATAAATTCTTTAACGTAATATGATCTCTGATTCAACTCAATAAAACGAATAAAAATACCATTATAAGTACAAATAGGCTTTCACGAGTTTCCCATGCCCGTGTATTGGTTGCTGGTTCCGTGAATAGAGATCCGTGGCTTGCGTTTATCAACAGAACCATCAATTCTAGTTGTTAGCTGTTCGCAGATTCTTGAGTTTTTAAGATCTGTTCAATATTAAAAATAAAATTGGTTTTAGTTATTTTAGTACGTTGTTTATTTTGTGTGGTGTGCAATAAAGAGCTATCTAATTAACAAAAGGCCCCATTTTTTCATTTACTTTTAAACGAAAACCGAAAAGCTTGATGTACCTAGCGGAAAACAAAATTGAACATTCTTTTCTTTCTAATACTTTTCGCGGTGCGCAAATACAACGAAAGAAGGTACCTAATTAAATTTATATAAAATTAAAAAAATACTACACGAAACATTTGCCTTCAACTTAATTCTTTAATATCTAGAAAACTGTACACTTACTCTCCCATCATATCAATTCTAAGCTCGTAAAACGTTCCAGTGATTATAACAACAAGAAGTACGAGTAATCAGTAGGCTCGATCCATCCACCAAAAGTTGACTGAGCTCTAAGCTCACGTTTACGTCGTGTATACCCTATTGGTTAAAGGTTCTACGGCAAAATGTGACCAGCACACTGGCACTTACGTTTGCTTATCCTTTGCGCTACATTGAATACTTTAGTTCACTGGATGACTTCATTTTTGATTTTATCTTTTGAAGAAATCTCGAGCATAGCTCGCTTTCTCTATAGCTCTCGGACTTAACTAACCAGTTAAGTCCGAAAGCTATGGAGAACCCACTAATCAGTAAAGTGTACTAGTCGTACCGTGATTGTCCACGTATAGAAAAGAATAGTCGAAGAACAAGCTCGGTGATGAGCATTGAAATGCATATGACCAGCAGTGGACTGACCTGGGCTCATTGACTATGATGAATATGATGACTGCTGCGTTCCCATATCAGTCGCATAGCTACGCCAGATCACGACACGCGACACACGATTTTTGCACGACTTCCAAAACAAAAATAAAAGTATATTAAATACATTTTAACAGTTGAATCAGCGATTTAAACAGTTGGCTGCGATATATATGAAAAAAAAAAACGGGGTCGCGAGCGACAGATTTGGGAGTTTCTTTCGTCGGATTCTTGGAGAGAATCTCTCGTTATGCACTCATAAGCATCCTAACGCGTTGCGTGCGACAGGCTTCCCAGTCAGGCTATCTCTACTGTATTTGGTTACGTCGTCTCTATGAGTCAACTCTGTGAGCCTACTGCAATAAAGTCTGCTATGCTAACACCATACTCTAAGCGTATCTCCGCACAAGAACTAAATAACAACATGTTCTGGGCCGGCTAGTCCCATTAAAATACCAAGGGCCCACGCAGTCCGACCTTACTTTAGCGAACGAAAATAGACCTAGTTTTCATGGGAAAAAGTTGATTTTTCGCTCGAACTGTTGCCGTGTCCGCAAATATATACCATATCGGTTAGATGGACCTGCTATCGATGGAGGAGATCTGTTTTAATAAGCATAGCGTTTACTTTGATTGCCATAGGGCAGGGGTGAGGAGCTTGTGGCGCGCAACTAGACTTTAAATTGTTGGAATGCGGCGCTGATTAGTCGTTTATCAAGTCAATTTGTCAGCATTGATATGAAATTAGTTTGCCTAAAGGCAAATTTTTAAGTTGTAAAAGCAATACAAATCATGGAATAGCAATTTGAAATCGGTTTCAATTCCCGGTTATCGTCAGTTTAGAAATAGATCATTTCTAAATAGGCTCAAATCTGGGTCGTAGGCTAAATAGGCTCAAGACGACCATTGGCAAAACTCATAGTCTGGTTCCTAGTAACAAGGATGTTTTTTCTTACTCCGAGACCATAAAGATTAATTAGTGTGTTGTTTGACGCATACATTTTAAGAAATAACTTTTTTTAATACTGAGTAAAAGTGTTCGCCGTCCCAGACATAGGACCTTAGTTATCCTTAAGATAGTCAGTGATAAAAGTACCGTTGAAATGCTGGAAGTAAGAGCTTCTGTAGGTCGCGCAATTTGTTATGGTTATGCTAGCGAGATAAAATTATATGACACCACAGTATAGATAGAACAGAGTAGGCTCACTTTCACCTAGTCTTGGTCCTATTTTATTATAGTTTTAACTGTATATTGTAAGATCATTCTGCTCATTTACAAAAACGAATATTATAGGACCCATATCGAAATCTCAAGATTTTTTTTTTTCAAATAGTCAACAAGTTAAGAATTATAAGGATTTTTAATGGATTTCACTCTTAGCGCTTACTTTTCCATGAGCGGATATTTTGCTCGCAATGATAAATCTATTTGCACAGAATTGCAAGAAATGTATTATTTTAGGCACTAATAGATGTCGCGCAAGTCGATGCTAAATGCTCAACTCAACTTGCCTTACCTGTCGCCTTAAAAGTCAAGTTAAGGTCTAATTCCCGGTTTTAGTTAAATCAGAAAACAATCCTTTTTAATTTAGACGGGGATTAAGTGTGCTGGTACCACGTATCACAAATGACGTTAGTTACTTATCAAGACCATCACAATTGGTTTGTTATCTGTTACCAATTCATGTCTAACCACACTGTTATTCTATCTCCACTGTGGCACCGACTACGATATTAAATTTGCAAGCGATTTTGCCGGACCACGGCATCGCCGAGACGGCAATGTTTTTGCGAGCAATTAGAATGTCTACCGTAGAATGTTGTAGGCAACCTTGTTTGGTAGAAATGCTAGATTAGATCAAGAATTCGAGACATAAGAGTAAATAATAAATGATTGTACGATGCACATGCAACTTTGCAAGTTTGTAATATTTAATTGGTATCAATCAATCAACTGTATATCTGATAAGAAATAGTAATAATTATGACACTTAAAATTAAGGGTCAGTTATTAATCTTTGACCCTTAATTTTGACAAGCCTCTCTGTACGTAAGTCGCGACTTAAACTAGGATGTACTGTGTACTATTTAAATATTTTATTTATTTATCTTTTTCTCTAAATAGCTTGTAAAATAAAGTCGAATAAAGTAGCATCCGTCAAAACGTAACGGAATTTGTTAAAAGTTTTTACCATCATTTCGGTAGATAATTTCTTTCGGAAAGTTTCTAAAATACAAACAATATTAATATTCAATGTACCTTTACCTTTGTAAGCCTAGCCTTTACCTAGCCCTAGCTTTTTTGTCTCTAGTATTCTATTCTACTTAATCGACCCTTAATTAGCAATAACTGTGTCGAAAATTTTAACGTCCGATTACCTTGTCGATTACCGAAAAATGCATATCCCGGTAAGTTTCCACATTCAACTGCCGATTTTTTTCAAAGAACTTATTAAAAAATAACTATAGTATTCCTTCCAAATTGAAATCCCGGACGCGTCCGTACCGTTGAAATGACAAGGTTTGTTGCAGAACGGCGCAAGCGCAGGTTATGGACAAATTAGCGATTAATCTAATAGAAACTACATAATTGATCGGATTTGTAGTACTAGATGTCTTGAATACTGAAAATAATTTAAAAAGTCAAGGTTTAGGCAAATTATTTGTTTTAAATACATATGTATAGGTACTGAGGTAGATTATACTTACGAGTACGACTGTTTTGGGAGTAAGGTGTAGGGGATGCAGGAGTTTCCGGTATTCATTGGAAAGGGAATGTGTAGCCTGCAGGAATTTGAATTTTGTGGTACTTGATTTGTAGACATCATGATCAACATCATCATTTCAGCCATAGGATGCCCACTGCTTAACCATTGATTTCCAGATTGGCCGGTTAGTAGCGGCCTAAATCTGTCCACCTGTCGTCTGTCCAAGTCGTCTGTCCCTTGACGTGACGTGAATATTGACGTGACCTTGACGTAAATGTAGTAATTCAGTTTTCACAAGTTTTCAGAAGCTTTGCGCTGTGTAGTGTATGTGTAGGCACTAGGAAGTTAAAGGTAGGCGGACGTGGTCGTAAAATCATAGTCATGAAAAAACTACTTTTTCTAGAACATGTCCCGTACCGTCGGGGTACGCTAGATACCCAACTTGATACCTAATGATCTTAGATGGGGCAAGTCTAATTCTTACATTTAGAACGAATACTAGTAAAACTTCCTAAGTAAGTAAAGGTAGCATTCCAAGCCACAGATGCTGTCTGTAGCGTAGCTTGGAATGCTACCTTTTCCATACCGGCTGGGTAATTAGAACATTTTGGACCATGGCTACTTGTTATTGTTTTATTTCTTACCACCGACTAAATGATATAAATCTGAACTCATCGATCGATTTTAAACTAACGATCTATAGATATGAGGCGAGTCTACTAGGTACAACTGAGCTACCACCGCGACAAAAAACACGAAAAAATATTTATATCACGAATAAAAATTCCCTCGCCTATTTAGCGATAAATAGACTGATCAAAAAATAAAAATTATTACCGTTCGGATATACAATGCGTCATTACCCCGCAAGGTCCGGAGCGGCGCGCGCGCAATTTCTAAAACGATTCCGGAAGCAACGCAACCGCCGCGGTGGAGCGTGCTTCCACTATCGTTCGGTTTGTTTAACTATTGCAAAACCTGGCAAGGTTTGTGAGTAGCACCTTTGGGTACTACTTTCTATTTCAAAAACAATGTGTGATTGATGCCGGCAATTGGCATAATAATACACGTATCTTCAGTATTGTGAGGGTACGAGTATCAATATTCAATTTTTTCGAAATATGGATATGACTTATCATGATACCATTCTATCGGTTTGTAGCAGTGCTAAACTGTTCGTCACAATATGTTATGTTCAAGCAAACTGAGTAAAATGTAGTAGGTATCTTTTAAATCACCTCATTCAAACCTTTAATGGAGAAAGAGCATGACTACCGTTGATACGACGGTTTGATATATTAAGAGCCTTTATCTTGCTGATTGTAGCATTTAAGCACATAAATTGTAATAATATCTAATAATCTAAATAATTAGAGTATGACAGATTAAAAGTATCGGTGTACACCTCGCTTCTATGCCCGCGAATATAACTATTATATGAATATTACTACATGACATTACATCTTAAGAGCTTACTTTTTTACTTTAATAATTGGTTCCCTTTCTCCAATGTCTTTTTGCTGTCATATGCCCCATTGTTTTAGTCAGGTTGTCTAAGTGTGGTATAAATTACTAGGTACGTGTGTATCTTTGTTAAACACTAACATATGTAACGCTTTGGGGTGTTTGTAGCTTAGCGTACCTCACAGCTGGGGCCCAGTGCATTGCAGTGAGACGTGGTTAGTTTACTTAAAGTGGTAATTAATACTTTCGGATACCCTCAACTGTAATGACCATCAAGATTAAGGTAAGTACCAAATTTGGACCAAATCTGTATTACAGCTACAGTTAATTAAAAGGGCGGTATTTCATCTTGATACTACAGAAATCAACAATAGCATTTCAATACAAAAGATTGTGATCGTAAGCTTCCAGTGCCAGATAAGCAAGTGATCTTTGAAATGAATTAACACACTAAAGGTACAGCTACTGTAGTTGCAGGATGAAGTTGAAAACAGCAAATGAGTTTTTGTTGTTCAAATTTTTCCCTTGTTATGTCATCAGATTCAATTGACAAAAGCCCTAGCCTAAGAGTTCCTTAGTGAATCAAGTTTCTTTTCTTTCATTGTAAAACATATTTACAATATTAGTACTCCCGGTCAAAGACCTAGAGGAAGACCCAAGACCAGATGGAAAATCATAGTGCTGAAGGACAAAAGGGAGTGCTAGGTTACCGAAGACGATGAATGAATGAAGAAGAAAGATACGTAAGGCTGACCCAATCACGATGTTGGGTACATAGTAAGGAAGAGAGAGTACATGGGCCTAACCGTGATCTCATATAGCAGTATTACTACAACTATGTTTTTTTTTCTAAAGATGCTGTTTAGAGGAACTAGGACGGAAAATATAGCTGAAATGCTTAAAAGGAGTTTATGCATTCATAATATCTTTTTAGTGGGTTGAGCGGTTAAATTATGTTGTTCATACAAACAGTTGGGTTGGGCTCAATCACAGTCTGTCCAAAGTGAGAAAACAGTTATGTTATTAACACTGTCCTCTGAATGTGGACAGTCACTGTGTTGAGGTTGTAAAATAAAATCCTCATGCCAGTTAAGACGTTCAACGGTACAGTAATCTAGGAGCCTAATCTAACCAAAGATCTTGAACTTGTCCAAGTCAAGCCCCGTTAAAATCAGCAAAAACTGTGACTGATGTCCAGAGTCATGGCTCTGGTCGTTGACACATGTCTTGTTTTGATTAATGAGTCTCGATGTAATTAGTATGCAAACCTGGGATGTGAACGCACGAATTTTGCAAGTGGTATTACGGTGCCGATTTCTAATCATGATGGTGACGTGATCATGACATGATGGAGTGCAGTAAGTGAGAAAGTGACATTTAATAGGCTGTGTGGAAAGAGAACTACAAATGGTTTTAATTGTGGTAATATTAGTGACCGTTTTACCTTTAGTCGTGGCAAAGTTTTTCTAATAAGCAGCACGCACGGCAGCACACAAAGCAGAATTTTCGCGATAATAACAATAAAACTTTATAATGGACCAGGTCACTTGATCAGTTAACTACTAAAGAGCGTACAAACACGCGTTTAAATAATATTATGAGTCAAACAGTACACCAAATTCAGTACACCAAATTTTGAATCTAAGGTCCCTAGTTGGTTTTCTAAATTGACCCGACCGAGAACCAAACCGCACCAAGTGCACTGATCTAGTCTTCGATGTAAGCACGGTAAGTATAATTTCCTATGATATTAAATGTCCTAGTTTGTAAGTTTATTTATAATTTTTAATTGTTTCCTTGCAATGTTGTTTTGGAATTTACTGTCAAGACGTTGTAAGTGTTTTAATAAATAAATAAATAATAAAATAAATAATAAATCAAGAACTAACCTCTTTTAAGTGTTTTTGTTTTCGTATTGGGTTCGTAAATAATATTTTCTATTCGATTCGTGTCATCAAAATACAAACAGTATTTCAAATTTCAAAGTCAAATAATGATTTGTGAGTATAGAGAGAAATCTACGCAGCATTTTACATATTTGATTAACAGCATACTGGTTCCGGGCCAATACGGGCCAATAGATCATCTTTGGGCTTAAAAATCTCTATTTTACGACTGCTGTTGCCCGCGACTTCGTTCGCGTAGTTTATTCATAAAGGATTTCTTGCGCGACTTTTTTTTCTGTAACAACCTTCTCCTAATAATAATTAACACAACAAAAAAAGAATTTGCGAAATCGGTTCAACTGCTCTCGAGATTTGAGCTGAAGCTGAATAAAAATGAATCGCTGAATGTGTTGCTAACACATTCAGCGATTCATTTTTATATTATAGATAAATCAAGAATCTTTTAATATTTGGTGTAGCATTTAAATGGTTAATAATGTTTGTAAATGTATAAATAGATTTTATACAGAATACATATTAATTAACTCTATTTATGTACTAAATCGTTATTATGAGTTTTAAAAAGGGATGTAATTCCAACCTTGTTTTGTATTTTCTGTACAGTTTGATAATTAAATGACCTCTTGATTGGGTAACAAAAATGCCTACTTATTTTTTATTCATAAAAGCTTTCCACAACAAAACATTTTACCCAAAATAAAAAGTAAGTGGGGAAGTCCATAATTTCCTCTGCGCAACCCGAACTAAAGAGTTCCATTGCAATTAACGCTCAGACAAGCGGGTTTAATCGCTTTGTTCTGTATGAATCACTAATTGAATATTTGAGCGAGAATGAATTTTTTGTATTGTGGCTGTTGCGATATGTACAATCAGCGTCACAAATGGCGGTCAAATTAATTTCTATATGGAACAAAAACCAAGTGCGAGTCGGACACTGGCACCGAGGGTTCCGTTCCGCTCGCGATACTTAGTTAACGCGACTCACAAGTGACCAGTTATAATTATTCGTCGTTTTAATTAAGAGTTTGTTTGTACTGTAATCGCTTCAGATTTGTAGGTATTTAACGATTTTTTGGTTTAACGAAAAGGACAAATATTTATTGATTGTAGACTTTTTGTTATTGTTACATTATTGTTAATCTGTAAAGCCTTGAACAGGCTGTGAACGACCTGTGCTTAAGACGGCCGTGGTAAGGAAATTCAAAAAAAGTGGGGCTCCATTGACGGCACCAACAGCAAGTGTGTCTGCGGTGCTTCTCCCCAAACCATGAGCCACCTTCTATCATGTCCCGCGTGTTCGGGCAGCTGCACACGCGAAGACCTGTTACGTGGCACGCACTATCGGTGGCGGATTCAGGTCATCAAAAATTTGAGACCATCGCCATCGAAACGAGAAGAAGATTCCGTCGAAGTATGTTTCAGCGCAGCAGACGTTCACCTACAAGGTGGAGAAACAACCTGGTAAAGATTGCAGGAAGCCGCTGGATGCAGGCCGCTTCCAAACGGCCAATCTGAAAGTCACTGGGGAAGGCCTATGTTTATCAGTGGACGTCCTATGGCTGAAATGATGATGATGATGTTTCAGCGTCGCGGTAAATAAGTGTTCGTCAACACTTTCACTGCCAGTGTATGCACTGTGCAGCGTTGTGCGTTCCGAACAAGAGACTAAAGCTTTAAAAAAGACAAAATCTTTTATTTTCATTATTTTTTGTTCTCTAAGCCTAAAGAAACGAGACAATGGTTTTTTTTGTTACGCAATCTTTTGCGACCGTTTAGGGTTGGACGATTTAGACACCACATTTTGAACTAAGAACTTTTGACAGGGACTGTACTTGAGTGGTCGCGAATTACATTGCCCAATCGTCAAACTGGACTATTATGCCTCCGTGGCAGTAATAAGAACATGTTTCAATGCTATTATCGGAGTACACTGTGTCATTTGTGGCTACATGTTTATTTAACAACATGATAATTATGTTGGTCAATATTTTTATTTATGACAGACTGAGCCAAAAATATGACGACATAATAATACCAGA
Organism: Anania hortulata; assembly: GCA_963576865.1. Lineage (NCBI taxonomy): Eukaryota > Metazoa > Arthropoda > Insecta > Lepidoptera > Crambidae > Anania > Anania hortulata. Next base: position 5,937,202 of record OY756405.1, read on the forward strand.
GTAATGTCGTTTACTCGTTTAATTATGAAAGGATACAGTTCAAGATGTCTTTCCACAACATTGTCCTAAAATATATATTTTTTTACTTTAAGGGTGTGCCATTAAGATTATCATATCTCATAATTTTAACCATCATATCAGCCATAGTAGGACGCAGCTGAACATAGGTATCATATCTATCTGTATTTACTATTTACCTACTTTCCAACTTATTTAGGGAAATCTAATATCGGACTCAGATTCTACAAATCGTTATTTAAAGTTATTACGTATTCACGATTACTATCGCAAAAAGAACTATTTCAGCCATATAAAGTCCACTGCTGAACATAGGCCCAATGACCTATCATCGGGGGGGATTGCCATTATTCGCCACGCTTGGCAAGCGGGTTGGCGAGCGCAGATTTTTATAAGATTTCACACGCAGATGCTGATGACCATCTTGTGCTACAGGAATTAGTCGCCTCTTACGACACGCCTCCTGTTGGCGGTAGGGAAGTGTCTTCTTTACGGCCGTATCCACACGGCACAATAAAAAGATAACGCAAAGGGCTAATTCTATCCGCTTTTTAGTATGCCCGTTTAAATTGATAATTTCTCGCTTTTAATTCTGCTGATTGATTGGTCATCATCATAAGTTTTGAGAACACAGTCAATTATATTATTCCCAAACAATTAACAATGTAATAATTAAAGTATATTAGAACCCGTACCTACATAAGAAAACTGGAAAAATGTAAAGGGCACATTCTTAACCAACAATGTCTTAATAGCGTCGCAATCGAATCAAATACCCGATCAAAATTCCACTGTACCAACCTGTCATGTCGCGAGATTCGCAGTCCCGACGTAATTCGTTAGACCTCTCGGTTTTACCCGCTTACAATAGGCAGGTAATAGTAACTGGCGAGCGACCTTGCCTTTGCATGCTTGTTATCCAATCCCTTGTGTCACTATGCTTTGGTTGAGCTAATGCAAGTATATCAACTGTGAATATTATTAATGTTTGAGTATCAAAAATTAACGGGATCACGAGTCGAGACCACGTCTCGGCAAACGTAGTGTAGGACGCCCCCCAGGTCGATGGACCGACGACCCTAGGAAGATGGCTGGCAGTGGCTGGATAAAAAAAGCATGCCCATGCTCTTTGGCGCTCTTTTGGGCGGACTTACGTCTAGCAGTAGACTGCATTAGGCTGACATGATGATCCCAAATTAACTAATTTTACTAATTCATCATCATTATCAGCGCTTTTTAAATCCACTGCTGAAGATAGGCAAGATAGGCGTCCCTTTAAGAACACCACAGCGAACGGCTCTGGGCCGCTTGCATCCAGCTTCCCGCAACCTTGACTAGGTCGTCAGTCCTACGGATTTTTACCCGGCTGGCCTGCCCAGGCTGCGTCTCCCAATTCGTGGTCACCACTATGATAGTTTTAATATTCAAAGAACCAAGGACAAGGATCTAAACTGTTATGAATCAGGGAATGACGATCAGGTTGGAGGTCTACGGTGAAGGAAGACTAGGCTGCAGTCGCAATGAGACGAGGGTTACTCAATTAAGGGTTTACTCCAGACTGAGTGGCCATACTTACAATTACATGTTAGTCTACCCTATTATTCTATGTTACCTACATTACGGGATGCTGGGGTCTAATTTTTAAATAACATCGTGTGTAAAAAAGCAATGCTTTTTAGAGAAATAGAACCATTATGTTTTTAGACTGTTATTCTAAATATCGAGAGCCAAAACCTACCCTACCAAAAAGCGTTTTTTAGAAAACATACGTATACGACTTTCCTGCAAAGAATCGACTCATTGCATGGTCCGCTAACACAGATTATCCGGGTCCGCTCTCTCACCCGCTTACTGCTGAACCTAGCTAGGCTCTAACACCATTACCAGTTTAACCTGGGCGAGATTAACGTGGCAGAAAGCAGCCCTTCCTCGTGCCGATTGGGGGCAGGATAGACTGCTCTAATTTGTTACTGCAGAAGAATAATGGGCGTAATGTTCATTCAACGGCGAGGAGAGGGAAATGCTTTTTCCCTCGAAAACATCAGAGTGGTGTATAATGAAGCGTTAAGATAAACATTTCAGAAGTGTAAGGTTCGTTGGCTTTATGCTTATTTTTTATATTTTATTTAAGAACTTCAGGAAAATAACCTCCCAAGTCCTAATTTAGCTTCAGCTAAGCAGAACTTGTAACGAATTGGGTTAATAACTAATAAAAACCGTAACATCTCATCATTGCAAAACGAGACACAATTGTAGAATTTATTGTTTCGTGGTCTCATGCGACTGCTCCGCATCCAAAAACTTAAATAAACATACATGACTAATTAATACAAACAAGGTCGTGCTAAATCGGCCTTTGCGGGATTAGAACCTGCTCTATTCGCTTCTTGGTCACAAGGGCAGGAGAGCTAATCACTAGACTAACCTGCTGTCCTGCAAAATTTATTGGATTTCACTTTTGGACTTACTTAATTTGTAAAAGCATATAGATATAATAGCAAGAATTTTGATAATAAGGGTAGAGACATAGATATTATGGTTAATGGCGATAATGCGTGTTTAAAAGTCCACCATCTTATTAGTGTTACCATCCGAGAGTGACATAACAGCGCCCACGGTAGTCGTCACGATCGGCACCCACCGTTAAAAGCCAAAGGTTTAGAAAACGGGCCTATTTCACTGTGGATAAACAGATAACTGTCCCTAGAGTGAAACAGTAAATAATCAAATTATCTACTTCGCCTACCAATTTGTTAAACCTCCAATGTAATAAACCGTTTTAATTTAAGACACTTTGGTCCCGAAGCAATTTTATGTCTGAAGTGAACATCGGTACCTTCATTGTGCCGTGATTTTTTATATGTCAGTTTCGAACTAACTTTTGATTCTTGAATTTAACCAGCAAAACGATATGTAATAGTAATTTTACTGGTTTCACGAGTTTGATTCGATAGATTTCTAAAGACACGCACACCGGTACAATATCCCCTCTGACCAGAAAATCGACCCTATTTTTTGGTAAAACATTACAACAGAAGCTATCTACTTTTATTTATATTTTTAATGTTATAATGTTCTACATCTATAAGCAAAGAGGCAGCCACGTCATGTCTGATTCGATTAGACGAAAACTGTCAAGTGTGTTCTTCATAAATAGTGTTTCTCAAGCTAGGTCATTTCTACTCTCCAAAGATAAGGGACTTCCTGGACTAGACGGCCACGCCTGCGGCCAGTGATCGCAGTGACCAAAAGCCCAATTCCCGTAATTTAACAGTAGTCACAATTCAGTTTCAATCCGTACCCAGTACAATTACTATCAAAAATGGTATTCTCGTGAACTTTCATCTCATCAAATCAGATATCATCAGATAGGACGTCCAAGACCTTCCCCAATGACCTCCAGATTGGCCGGTTAGAAGCGGCCTCCATCCAGCGGCTTCCTGTAACCTTTACCAAGTCTTCTGGTTATCTGTGGTTGGATGTCCTACGCTACGCTCCACAGTAACCGGTTGAACGTGAACTCATAATATAGATATAACCTAAAACTCTAGAAACGTATGTTATGCGACTGATAATGGGACAAAAAATATTTTATTTTGGTTTCTTCTATTTTCTGTCGAATTACGAACTAATAATCATTCTTTGAGTCTACGAGAATACCGTTTTGGATCTTAAATTTCCCGGGACCGGATCAAAACTGGATTGCGAGATTGCGTCTACTGTAAATTATGGGAGTTAGGCTTCAGGTTAACTAAAGAAATTACACTTTGCCGCAACGGCCAGAGCTGACAGGCACTAGACAGTCTAGTGCGCGAAGTCTCTAACAATTAGAACGGGTCTCTTCACATCCCTAATGTACAGTCAACCTACCCACAAAGTTAAGTCATTAAACCGATTTTCAACTTTAAGTCCGACGTGTAGAAATCCATATCAATAAGGAAAACTTGACGTTTTGTGGTATGTTGACGAGCTGCTGTCTGTATATAAGGTCGCCTTTTATAAACTAGTGAAATTTAAAGAGCAATGACAAAAACATAAATGAACCATTTTTGTTAAAAAAAAAGAAAAATTTTATACGCTAGTTTTCGAGAAAAACGCCAAAAACTATTTTGATTTAAACGTAAAATAAAACACCCCGTGCCCCGTGCGTGCACCCCGCGGGAAAAGTGGGGCACGATTGAAATGAGAGAGACAGAGGCGATGACGTAGGGACGTTTTAGACAAGACAGAATGCAATTTAAAAAAAAAAATTTTTTTGTTAGGAATAATAAAAATGAAAACTAGCCGTTTTTAACAACGAAAATAATAGGGCCCTGTTCCTCTAAAATAATTAGAAGTTCTGTTAATGTTTCACCAGTTTATAAAAGGCGACCTTGTATTTGTAGCAGTTATAGGTTACCTTTTTAAAAATCATAATTCTTACCTTAGTAAGTATTAATGCCTTCTGATTTCGTAATAAGTGTTACATGCAAAAGCTGATTGTGCGCATGCATGTTTGCCCAATGCCTAGTAATAAAAATGTGCATAGTCAGCAATTGATTCGGTAGTTACTCTTTTTGCGCATTCATTAATTAAGTGGTACAGTTATTAATTATTTAAATATGAGCGACCGAACGGAAACATCGCAATTTTATGTCCCGTTAGGTGCTTCGCTTTGTCCGGTGTTATTTAAGACATCAAATATGTATGTTAGTTTTAATTGCCATTTGATAGTAATGTAGAGAGAGTTTGAAATCGGCAGCAATGTCTTTTATTTGCAAGAGCAATGGATGGCAATTTTTTTTATTAAAATTAACAATCATAGTCAAGTGCTGAAAGCCTTAACAGACTAAGAATATTGTTCTTATTTTTGTAGATTTCTTCTCTACTTCTCTTTCTTTATAATCTTGCTAATAGCAAATCGTAAGTTAATTAACTTAGATAATAAATTAAATATATAATAAAAGTAGTTTTAAGCTTTATGTATTGAGGTTAGGTTTTATACAGAAATAAATTACCTATATATCTCATCTTTATTTTACCCTGAAATATTTTATGCAGTTCAAACCAGAATAGTAAGTTTTTTAAAATTTAAACTTACAGTATCAATAAACTAAATTTATGTTGTTATAAATATAATGATACTTCGAACTAGCTAGAGTTTGGGTTGATTTAATAGTTTGTGAAATAAAATCGTGAGCGTGTAGTATGGATAGCTGCCAAAGAGGTTAGCTTGCCGGGCATTCTGAACGAGGTCAATTACATCTCAGGAGTTTGGGATTATTGGTACAATTGTAGTTTCGGTGAAAAGTTTTGCAAATCTAGTAGTTATTTTAAATCAGAGTTTTAGCAATAGCCTTCTACTATAATAATTTCATAAATATTAATATCCCTGTGTTATGATTTACTAGACAAAAAAGCCAGGAGGCGAATAACAGACATTCAGAGTAATATAAACAAAAGTATTTTAAATTGAATCAATAATAGGAGTTTTTGCATTCTAGGTGACATACCACTATGCCAAAGTGGTTTTTATGTATGGCGAAAATGTGATTGGAGTTTTCCTGTCTTTAAATTATAGTTATTTCTTTTTCTTCTTCTTGTTCTTGTTTTATCACATCAATATAGGTAAAGTCCATCTTGATAAAGAAATTACGTGCCGAGTTTATTTGAGAGAGTGATTTATCAATGAATCAATGTTGATTCTGGTCCATTATAAGATTTTAATGTCTTTTTAGAGATAAGACTTAAATTTGAAGTCTTGCTGTAAAATCATGTGTGTTTAAATGATAAAAGTGAAAATATAAAAATAATCTTGCCCCCATTTACCTTAAAATAAAGCAATCACAAGAATGTGTTATCAGTAATAATTGTTACAGCTGTCCTTGAATAGCTCTTATCATACAATTGCAAATGGTGTGCAGCGAGGCCTCTGTATGGAATGTATGCTAATTTACACCATCTTAGTTAATGTGGGCAGACAACCAATAAACAGAAGGTTAGTTTTATTACAAACATCATTTGACTGTTCATTTCTGTCAGATGACTCAATATGTCTCACATCTACATATTACAATAACTAAATAACAAACGATTTGATCTAAAACAGTTCGACTGTTATACTGTATTACATAACATAATTAAGCAACAAACATATAATTAAAGATCAAAATATCCCTAAGGGAGTGCACTCACTATCGGAACAGCACAGCAAGATTTTTAGGTGACCAATAGTAATTAATATATAACCTTAAAACTATAACACTATAGTTGAAATTTCGATGACAATGGTTTTAGCAAGCTTAGGAACACCAAATTATTAATATCAACCTTAGTAACATAAAATTAAGATAACAATTCTATTCTTTACTTGAAAATCCTTTGCCGTGCTGTCCTGATAGTCCCTTTTCATATACCCTCAACCCAGCCAGCCAAACAAGACACAATGGTAATTTTATTTTTGTCTCATGAGACCTCTCAGGGTCAATAATCAAGATTAATAGAATAGATATACTAAATACTCTTAATTGCACACCATACACAGAATTTACTGTCGATGTTTACAAAAAGATATAATTATTTCTATTTAATTTAAAAACAAGTCAATTTGTTCCTTTTTAATAACTGAACACTATATTAGATATTATTAGGTACAACTTTGTCTTCATAAATGAACATACCTATTAATAAACACAGTTTACAGAGTATGAATATGTGGAATTAAAGTTCAGCAAAAGTTTTTTATGTGATTTACTAACTTGAACCTTGAACTGAAATAACTTCATGTTATGGTGCTCCAAGGCATAAATCCAAGGGTGACTATTTGTACAGAAATATTTTCTGTTTTTTTATTACAAAATGCATTTTACTAAGCACAGTCAAGATGATTGCTTTAATAGAAAAGTATTTTCTTAATTTTAAACTGTAAAGCAAAACTAACTAGGTATTAAGTTATAATTACAAAGTTTTTAAAGACATTTATCTAAATTGAACCAGTGTTTTTAACAACTAAATTTATAAATTGAGATCAATTTATTGGGCTTATGCTTAACATTAAAATTAACCCGTAAAACAATATCAGATAACTCTCTCTCATATTTGAATATTTATTCCACATAATTATTCTGTACCTAGTTAAAGTTACAAAGTCCAAGTGGGTTTTTTATTTCATGTTCTGTCGATAATCTATGAGCAACACTCGTACAATATACATATAAAGCAGTTAAGAGAAGTACACAAATACCTCTCACTCAAATTAAAGAAGTAAAAAAGCTCTCAGAATTGGAAATAGAGCATGAAAAACATTAATTTCAGCGTTTGTTTCGAGCTAAAAGGTTTAAAAATCTCGCAATTTACTTTTTATTATAACTGATAATTTCAGTGTTTGCGAGTAGTTTAGCAGTGTCAAGAGGAAAGGAATGTTATCAGAATCTGCGCAATCTTATAATCTTCCGTTATCTTGGGACCGAGTGGAGTGAACCCAGAGTCGACTCAAGCCGACACATCACGCGTCTCGGTGTTCGTGGCAAAAACCTGTCCGCAATAGTAAAAGCGACGTAAATAACTAATCAAACAACTTCACAACTCACCTATTAGTCCACAACAATTCAATAACCAGCAAAACCGTAATCCAATAGATATGATTGACCACTGATCCTATTACTAGGAAGACACAACAAACATTCTTTACGGAATAACACTAATTAGTCACCACGTTAAACACAAAATTTACACAAAGCGTTCTTATTTTTACAAAGAACTCACTTTGAAAAACCGAATTATGAGAAACTTGTTTTATTTCAACACAAAAATTCGAAAACTATCATTCGCGTGCTACCCAACAGAAATATCGGCCATAACTAAAAATGTTGCCACCATTCCGAGCAGCGTTGCCAACCTTTGTTTCCAAAATTACGTCAAATTTACCCTAAAATTACCGTATAATTACCGTACACTCCATTAGTTTAATTTTGCAAACAAAAAAAAAGAATATTTCTTTGCAGTTTTTAGGTAAAAGCAAACATGTTGTGGGTGATTTCTAGGGCTTACCATCAATTTGTTTAACCACTATTCAAAAATATTTTTATTAGATCAGTTTAAAATAAGACTTCATGGAATAGTTGACTCATATTAAAATTAATTAAACAGATGATTATTTCATTTAGTATTTGGCTATAAGAACCTAATTTTATTGATTTCAATACATAAAAGTCCAAGGCTGTAATAAAGTTTAAAAATGTATTTTTTAATATGTAATTTGAAAGGTCGAAAACGCTATCCGCCATGATCTCGACCCGACCGAGTGACGTTAGACAATTTGTACTTATACTAGTAAATATCATTCGCATGTTTCTCGCGGTCTTTTTCATAAACTACCTATTATCTTCCAAAATCTAATTAAATAGTTGTTATTTATTTGTTTAATTGTTTAAATATTATGGACGTCGGATTTGTGAAAGCAAATAGCACAAACCTGGCGATAGTAGACATGGTTTGCTATTCTGTGCATTGGACCCAGATTTTTGCTTTACCGAACTTGGGAACGTTAAAACTACTATGTAAGCACAGTGCAATTAGTATTAAAATGTAATATGTACTTACAAGACCTAAAACAAAGAATAGTTCCTAAGTAAGTATGTTTACAAATGAGGTTACGTCATAGCACAGAACTTGGTGTTAAATGAAAATGACAACCCGTTGTGATAAGCAGAATTGCCTGCCGTGATCATGTGAAGATCAAGATCAAGAAAAGAAAAATTGTTTCTTATTACCGTACTTTTTGTAGATTATTAGCTCAGAGTCTTAAAATTACCGTACATTTGTCACACTATAATTACTACCGTACGGAGCATAAAATTACCGTATGAATACGGTAATTACCGTACGGTTGGCAACCCTGATTCCGAGTCACGTTATTACAAACTCACGTGTAGGTACATAATTTTGTTACCTTTAATACGAGAAACCACCCCACAATTTTGAAATAAAATACTTTAAGCTACTTTAATGATACTAGTACCAAACATTTCTTATTATTAAAGACAAGTTGTTTTGACTTTGACTGATCTTCCTCAGAATATGGTTTTTATGTTAATACAGTAGATTTTTTATTTTATAACTGTCTGAAATGAAAATTATGCTATGCATGCTTTTTGATTAACATCCTAATCACGTATTTATTGGTGTATAACATTAAAAAGAAAAAAGTAATCAAAAAAACCTACACGCATGCAACAAGACACCATGTAATAAGACAACAAAATATGTCGTATTTAAACTAATGGCTAGGATAATTTCATAACAATTATCTTAAGTGAAAGTCAAACATTAGTTATATTTCTTAGCGAACCAAAATAACTTAAAAATCTTTTTGAGAAATTAATATCTTTTATTAGCCAATAAAAGTGGTATCTTTTTTCTTACTGCAACCCTGGCTAGCTGTCAAATCAAGCATAATAATGCGTTCGGATACTCTCAAAAATTATAAGTTTGTAATTTTTACGAGTATCCGTACGATAACGTTACGAAAACGTTATTTATTAATAATCAGTTTTTATTTACAGTAGATAGTCAAAGGCAGCAAACAACACAGCAAAGCAACTCAACTTCATCAACCGATGTGTAGGTACTACAAAATGATACATAATCTTCTTTCTTGACCGATGTTCAACAATTTGAGTACCTACGCACCTACAATATTTTGTGTTAGTACATTACGTACGCACGCACCTACTCGAGTTAGGCCGTTGGCGAGTTTTGAAAAAAAAAACGTTTTTTTTTTCCTTTGTCGCCCACCGCTACATGAAGGACATATACTTTGGAGGTAGAGTAGTAATGTAATTTGTTTCAGGATATTTACCCAACATGTGTGAAAACCTAATTTGTACTCACCTATTTGTTTACCTTCCAAAAGTGGTGGGAATTGTTACCCATATTGGGTATTACCCTCCTTCGTCGCCTATCGCCAACTTCAATTATTCTTACAAACCAAAACATTTATTTATAAGTATTTAGGTTTGCCTCATATCGTATATATCATACGTTGCGGTAGTGTTGCCGATCTATAGTCGACTATCGATTATTAATCGATAGTCAAACAATCGCAAGACTATCTATAGTATCGATAGCTCAGAACAAGGCAATACTATTGAATCAGTGCAATACTATCGATAGTATTTTTGCTCGTGAAGAATAAACTATCTATAGTATCGATACTATCGATAGTATTGTCGCTCTTAAATAAAATACTGTAGCTATTATCGATACTATTGATTTTTCTAGACTATCGATAGTTTGGCAATTTACAATAGTATTGTTTACAATATTCGGACATAAAGTCAATAGTCATCATAACGATAGGGTTATTGGAATACTTACATTATTTCAAATAGTTAACCACTAAATTTAATTTTATGAATAGTGGCTTAATATATTAATTGCATCATTAATCATATGTACATCATTATAATTTCAACTAGCACTAGCACAGTCAGGTCGGTAGCAATAACTTTTTTTTTTAAATATGTCGGCCCCTAATGTTTCTCGTTGAATTACATTACTGTTAAAACATACCCAATACTATTGCAAATTTACAGACTATCGATAGTCAAATAATCGATACTATCAATAGTTTTTTATTTACGAGCAACAATACTATCGATAGTTTATTCTTCGCGAGCAGTAATACTATCGATAGTATCGCACTCATTCAATAGTATTGCCTTGTTTTGGGCTATCGATAGGCCAATCGATAGATATGACTTTTTCAGATGAAAACCATCGATAGTTTGGCAACGCTACGTTGCGGAGCGTAGCGTGCCATAATACTTCTGTGTCGTCGTCAACAGCTCAAGGGTCAAACGCCAATATGTCGAATGCGGATTATTTACCGAATGCACAAATCGTGGATAGTGCGGCTGCAGTCGAATGTATAAGTAATACATCGGAAATTACAAAACGTCGAATCACTATTTGGTTAAATATGTAACTAGGCATTAAGTCGAAGCCTAATTTTGTAATTGTTATTTTTGTACTTGAATGAGGTAGCATGAACTAAATAAGTACTGAGGACAGCAGCCGGCAGTTTTATTCAAACCTTAAATATGTAAGGTGTGGTTTAAAATAAAAAAATGGGAATGTATAGAATAATGAATTTATTTTTAACAATTCCTCTGCAGCTAAACAGGTCGCAACAACAGTTCATACATTTTAAATGATGCAATACATCTTGGTTGTGATTAAGTTAAATGTAGATACATTTTAATACATTTAATATTTTTGGACAAGGGTCCCAATATACTGGGCACACATATAAAAGTACCGACACTCAAAAACAATGTTAGCATTGAACTCTATCCCTGAAGTAATGATGATAAAATACTTAATTTCAAATACATTTTCTTTATTTAGGATAATCATGCAAAAACCATACTTAATGGTAAACTATTGATAATGAGACCACACATTTTAGGATACAAAAGCGTAACACATTTTTTGTAACCGACTGTACATTGGATTTAGGCATCGAGCACATACCCTTTATAGCAGTAATACAGACCATCTTTCTCTGAAACACGTAAAACTTTTTTCACTTACATTTAGTATGAACTGACAAGTCCTGTCAACTATCGCCCATACAAAAACAGTACAGCCACAGATTAAATAGTGGCGAAATTTTTGTGAAACAAAATAAATGACATTTCTACTCGGACTTTTTAGGCTCGGACTACATACGCCCGGAATTTCAGAACCCCATACAAAACGGATTGAACCGCTTGTCCGGAGCCGTTTTGTATGGTGCATGTAGTCCGAGCCTTAAGGTATGTTGCTCCATGGATTTCAGTGACTGCAGGACTTCGAGCCCAACGGATAAATGTCGATGATTAAATATACCTCCAGAAAAGCAAGTATAAATGTATTGAGATTTGAAGAGGCCAAGGATCAATTTCAATGATAACATTGTCAGTAATGTCACTAAGTACTAAAAATGATACGATTCACTCAAATGACACCAAATATGCAGTTTAATAAATATAGAAGTACAAAAACGCAGCCACAATCGACTTTAAGCGATTATTCATGTACCTACTTTAGGATACAGGCACATTTTGTATTAATACTAACACACATAGTAAATTGGAGATAAAAGACCAGGGTTGCCAGGGTAAATAATAAATAGCTCTTAGATTTTTTACACAATATACGGCCATAGTTGACTCGCACGAAATTATAGTCTGGCAACCCTTAAGCTTATTATAAGATATCGTAAATAGCTACATAAACAGCAATTTAACATCGCGTCTCCATAACAAGTGACATAATATTTTATACATTTAAATACATTTCGAAAAATCTCACTAAATTGTAGAATTACATAATATACTAAAATAATACACAGCTACTCGGACAGCATTATAAATCAAGATATAATGAGAAAATAATTGATTTTTAAAAATATAAAATCTTATTATTTACAACCTTTAAGTAATAAAAAATACAGTCTGGCGCTTTTGGCACAAAAATAATAATATCTCTATACAAATTGATGACGAAAATAACGTCGGAACTTAGAACTGAACACAAACTCTATTCCTGTTGTAGAACATAAAGATTGATTGTATAAATATCTAATATACAAACTATAAACATAGCAAAAGATGAATAACAAGCAAGCGGCCTTAGTCATATAAAACAGATCCAGACATGAGTTAGACTGTGTCGAGTTTAGATTTCTCTTATGGAGAACCACACTGTACATTTATCTCGATAGATATCGCATTGTTTGGTCTAGCCCGTGGTGATTATTTGATCATTGATTCAGTAGTCCTGCCACGGATCAATTAATCACTACGATAACGTAGCAAAATGGCGGTGCCAACATAGCTGAATCTATAAAGGTTCAGCTAAGTTGGCACCGCCATTTTGCTTGCTACTCAGAAAATAGTCCCTGCTTCAACCTGATTGCTTTATGTAGCTGTTATCTGAGTGGACCAGCGCCGATAAGCGCTGAACAGAACAGAACAGACAGACAGAGTTACTTACGTATTTTTAATATTAGTATGGATTGTCTACGATTTGAGTTATTATCTGTGGTTAGTGGTTGTAGATTTGTCTGTTTGTGGAAATAAAATGAACATATACTTATCTTGCCGTCTGGTCAGACTTGAAACCTGATTCTTAATGTTGTAAAATATATCACATCCTTCTATTTCTCTCTTTATTAGAAATCAAAACCGATTTAGGAGGTAGCAATGTTATCTGTTATATTAATAATTATGCAAAATCTGCCTCAATGCAAAAAGGAACATATTTTATGGTACTTACACATACATTAGAGTCGATTCATTTGCAATAAATAACAACGAATAATGACCACTTATTTAGCGAATACATATATATCTTAGATCTAATTCGCTTTGATGGAAGCTTTTTTTAGCGAATAACCGAATTATTTTTATTTATCGCGTAAAATATCTGCGCAAAATATGAGACTAACTGAATAATTGAAATCTTTCTAAATTGACTTGTGTCTGGGTAAGCTGGGCTTCTTCCCTCTAAGCAAAACGTGGGAGTATAAGATTTAAAAAAATAGGCTACCACGAAACATATTCCGTACGAAAACTATAAAAAATATATTATTTTGTTAAAGAACTTCTTTACCTTTGATAATTTTAACGATTAAAATCAGTCGTGTTTTTACATTGAAAGGTTACGTTTTTCATATTTTGCCAAAGATCTGATTGATACAATTTAATGGTAGTTTGAAATTTATTAGGTTTTTACCTTCGATCAAGAATACACTAGATACGCCTCGCTTATTAACAGCACTCAAATATGGCACCGTATTACTATATTAATGAGTAGAAAAAAGGACCATAAAACAATTAATAATTTAGTTCTAACGTATGCCTTAAACGCAAATGTTAAGGCGCTTTTTTGTTTGGGTCGATATTCACACGCGTTCTTAAAAATCTAGTCTCTTTTTTTTACAAATCTGCAGCAACTACTATAAATACAACCCTTAAGGTCTAAGAAATCAAGTACAGAATAGCTTATACAAAATAAGACCCCACTTTGAAGTAAGGCATTATTTACTCGGCCGTAAGAAAGGGTAAGAATACACATAAAAGAGGTGTTTTTGTACAAGTTCTCTGGCGAAAGTATTGGATATACGATGTGGAAATTAATATATCATGTAACTTATATGTTGAAGTTTTTCCTGATTTTTCAAATAGTTAATAAATTAAGAATTACAAGAATTTTTAATAGATTTTACTGTTAGCGCCTACTTTTTCATGAGCGGATATTTTTCTGGCAATGATAATCTATTTGTACAGGAGCGCAAAAAACGGATGTTTAGTCTGCGAGAAGCATTTTTACTATCTTAGACACGTAATAGATGTCGCGCAAGTCGTCGCACAATGCTCAAGGTCACTTGCCTTACTCGTCGCCTTAAGTAAATGACCAGTTATCTAGTGTGTTCTTGATCGAAGGTTTTTACCTATGATAAACGAACGATCATGGCATCCCAACCAACAGCACAGCTAAACTTTAATGTATAAATCCCAAAAGCGTATAACTATGACTAAGATACAATAGAAAATATTGGTGTTTCAATTGTTGAATATAATTTACATTAATCCACTAATATCTAACTGTTAACTTGTTCAAAATCAGAATCAGAATAATTGATATGATGCGTTCATCTGTATACAATTTGAAATTTCAAAAATATTTCAATTTCATTAGGAACATAAACAAAAACATTTATAAAACAATTGTTTTTAATAAAATTTTATATACCAAAGGAAGACCGAAAACGTTTTAAAAAATATTTTTTTGTTTTATTTACATACGTTGTTAATTTATGAAAAGCTATAAAAATGTTTTCTACGTTACACACTATGATAATATTGATAATAAATGCACATTGTAAGTACATAGTAATATAACAGAATCACATAGTCACTTAGTATTTAGATGCCAACACGGCTGTACGCAATACGGGGTGATTGAAAAGTCATGTATTTATTTCAATATAAATTATTTATAGAGAGTGGATTTGAAGCAGTTATCATTTTATTTACTCACTTGGCTCGACATACACTTTCGACTCTTATAGTAAGTTTTACTCCATCTTCATTGATTACATATCTGATAATCATAGTTAGTTTAAATTAAAAATAAATATATACAGGGTGTTCCATAACTCAAGGATAACATTGTAACCACATATTCTATACATCATCTTTTGTTCTATAACTTTTGCAAATTGACATAAAAATTTATCGAATTCCCATACAAAATTACCAAACAGCCGAATGAATTTATATGATGTTGAACTACCTATACATAAATTTAAATCGCACGTCAAGATGGTTTTAATGAAAAAGGTTATTACACTGTAAATGTATTTAAATGATAAAAATATATGAAATTAAACACTGCTCTGCTCGCACAGGTATATTTATCTTATAATATAAACATATTATTTAAAAAGAGGCTGACAATAGTGAGAGTTTCTTGCGCTGCTTCTTCTCGGCGCTAGCCTACAATTGTCCCCAAGATTTTTAAAAAAAAATTGGGACGTGTAAAAGATCTTAAATTAGGCCTATTTGCAGAAATAAATTGGTTTTATAGGTTTTAATAAAAGGAAAGAGAAAAAAAACATATAAAAACAAAACATAGAACAAACGTTGTTCACTATGAAGTATAGAATATGTGTTACACGGTCCATCCTTGAATTGCAGGGTGTCCCTGTATAGATGTGTACTGAAAATCTTTTTGCATGTGGAAGTAGCCTTTAAGTAAATGTTACATGAAGCCTTAGAAATTGTATTGGTTTAAGTATACTTATTGCTTATATCATATGAAGAAAATAATAATAATATGGACATGACCAGTGCAATTTTTGGTTCAAGAAAAACAAATACAGTGGAATCCGTTTATAATGACATCGAAGGGAAATCACAAACACGTCATACTAAACGGACATCATACAAAGCAGTTTGTAGAAATAAACAATCTGATGTTTTGTTAGTATGTATTTATTTTAATAGAAAAAAAGAAAAAGGAGATAAATCTAAATTAAAATTGTACATAATAAGTACATACATATGTATATTTATTCATTTTTTATGTAAGAAATTAGTAATGCTTGTTTGAAAAAAAACAAAGTAGAGATAAATCCAAATTAAAATTGTACATAATAAGTACATACATATGTTTATTTATTCATTTTTTATGTAAGAAATCAGTAATGCTTGTTTGAGTTTGTTTTGCCGACACACTGCCGAAGGTGTTAGGAATAATGTCGGTCACTGTAACCGGACACAATTTATTAAAATGGGTCAAAATAAGCGAAGTCATTATAACCGACTTTGTTATAGAGAATTTTATATGAAAACCAAACTTCGGTGTGTAATTATTTCATAATAAGCGATTGGTCAATATAGGCGGAGTCATACTAAACGGATTCTACTATAGTAATATCCATATTAAAATGAATATAGTACTAGCTACTTCAAACCCGCTCTCTAGTTATACAATGCTGAAATAATTAGTTTTTATAATCCGTAATTGCGATAATTCGTTGGTAAATTACGTACTTTGAAATAAGTGCAAAACTTTTTATTCACCCTGGTTATCGAATATTTTGGATAAGTCATTAATTAGCATACATAACTTTGGTTTTTACACCTTCCCTGTTCCGTGAGTCACGTATGATTCATAACAAAGTTTTGTCGTCACCGTATTAACCATATAACTGGTATAAACATTTTCATTTTTCCTTGGTTTTCAATCTTAACCCAAGAACATAGAGTTCAAAATATGGTGGCATATAAATAGCCTTCACTAGGAAACGAGTTTATTAACGCTTTAGCAGACGATGTACGGCTATATCTGTGATAACAATAAAACGTATACTGTCCGCAAATGTGTTAATGCGTGTTTAACTCGTAAGCGATCTTATATCACGACAATACAACCATGTAACTTTGATAAACAAAAATTAAGTTTTTCTTAGATTATCCACCATTTCTTGGCTAGAAACAAATTGTCTAATAAACAGAGATCCTCATTTCTAAATAAATATATATTTTACGTGTAACAACATAAAGGTCCAGCCGCATTTTAGGATAAGGTTTTGTTGAAACAAAACAACTTCTATTTGCCCTAATGGTCGATTGGTAGAGAATGCCTCACAGGATTAAAGTCCATCTTTTGTATGATTTTTTAAAATCTGTGCAATTAAGTTTAAACAAAAAAACGAACGAGGTTTTGCTTACACTATACTACATTGATAAGATGATCGGAAGGCTTGTACGGGGCTTGTACTTTTTACCCATGTTTTTATGGCAAACTTGATTCAATTAAAATTTTTACATGTTGTATCTTCGTACATGATGACTTGATTTGTTTAATATAAATTCGATTCAAGAACTTTTAAAGTAATATTATTAAGGGCCGGCCAGTCAGAAGAAAATTATTTGATATTTGTCAGTTTTCGTTTCGTAGAAATTGTGTCAAAACGTCAATTTTATTCGTCGAATAGAGTTAGCTGGTGATTAAAAAATCGGCCCTTAATAAAATAAACACTTGAATAATTAAAATAATAGTATGTAATTGCAACAACAAATATTTTTATCGTTTAGGCTTCTAATCTTAACTGATGTTACGGTTACTTGACAGCTCCGTTGGAAAAGCACTTGTCCGGATTACGAAAAGACGTCAGTTCGATTCCCACATTATGCAGTCGATTTACTTCAAAAAATATTTTAACTATCTCAGTTTTAGAAAAATTTCACCAAACATCATACAATTTTACTTGCATCGCAGAACCGTTTCGTTAATCCAGTCATGACCAACTGGCTGGAATTCTCCAGCGGGATTTCCAAGGCTTGACGCTCAGAAGGGAGACGACTATATTTTATATTCTTGCTGTCTCTAGATGGAAGTAATTTATATTTTTATTCGTATGACCAAATGTATTTATGGTAAAATATGTGATTTTATCGTTAAACTATTCCTATCCGAACAACACTTAATGGGGCAGGTGTTTAGTACTTTTGGTCGACGCAGCATATATAAATATAAGCTGCATACATTGATTATTTTAATTCCAAACTACAATACTATGGTGGTTCTTACATTGTACGGTTTTCGTGTTTTTAGATAACCATCTACCCATAAAATTTGGCCTCTTAGATAATTAAGTAGCGTATCCATTTAACCTGGTCGTTTCACATCACAACTTCCTCACTAATGTCCATTTAAAGTTAACCTCACTCACAATAAGTGGATAGTTGAAGACAGATGTCTACGATTGTTGGTCGGCAAAACCTTTGTTTCTACTAAAATACGAAAAAGTACTTCAAATCTCACAACACTCTAATCGTCCAATATAACTTGGTCTCTCTTCTCATACGTAACATTTAGACAGAGAGGTCTTACTTTAGCAAGTCGTCTAAGCTCACCAGTCTTTATGCAGTCTCACTCACAACACTGGATCTCGTTACACTGGTCACTACTATAACATGGCCTCTCGGACAGCATGTAGTATGTGGGGGTGGGTGTCTACGTTTGCTGGTCACCACAGCAGGCGGTGCAGTCGAGGCAGCCCTGCGGGGGACCGCCTCGCGACCGCTATCTTTTGCCGCGACACCCACCAGATATTTGTTCCTGAAAAATAAAACTAATAATATGCAGGTAGTTCTAAAATAAATAAATATTGGAGAACATCACATACATTGCTCTGAATCTATGGTAAGTACCAAAAGCACTTGTATTATAGAAATCAGTAAAACGACGGTACCACAACACCCAGAACCGAGACAATATAGAAAAGTGATTTTCTACATTGACCAACCGGGAATCGAACCCGGGACCTCAGAGATAGCTACACCAAGTCCGGTATGCTCGCCTCTCGGCTACGGAGGTCGTCTATGTAGCAAACTAAAGGGGCAGTGGGCCGGCCACAACTACAACCTGTATGTAAACTTCAATTACATGTCAGTCAAGCACATTGTGATCAAGTCAAGTGATGATTTGAATAAAAAATGGCTGTTACACTACTTGTGATTATAATATCAGTAGGTATATAAATGTATATATATTTCAACCGGCCAATCTGGAAGTCACTGGGGGAGGCCTATGTTCAGCAGTGGACGTCCTATGGCTGAAATGATGATGATGATGATGATATAAATGAATAAAATGTGTGGATTAAAAACTGCCCAGCTTCTACCCATCTATCCTGTGAATATATTTATTTAAAAAGAGATTGACCTAATCTCTGCACAGGGTAAAAAAGAATCGGGTAATAATGCGATATGCAAAAAATAATGATTTCATTTTGAAAGGGTGGAGAGGGTCTGCTTGGACATTTGTACTCATACAAAAAAAAAAATTCAACAAGGGTGATAACACCACCACAGGGTACTTTTTATGAGCTGTCAAAAGGCGATATCACTTATATGTAGTCTAAAACGAAATCAAACGACTAAATGTTTATTAAACTCAAAGCGCTCTTTGCAAATTACTGAGAAATATGAATAAAATAATGTCTTAAATAAAGGTGTTATTTACTTATTTGTGAATGGTTTCATCTTTCAAATTGTCATAGATAGTCTAACCTAGTCAATCAAGTATAACCAACTGCAAATTCACCAAGTGTAGCGAGTATTGGAAATCCCCTCCCCTCCCTTTTTTGGGGGAAGGCCTATGTTCAGCAGTGGACGTTCTATGGCTGAAATGATGATGATGACGATGAATTTAGACAGACCTGCAGCAACCGAACGGCCTCCAACAGCTGCTGCTTGTCGGCCAAGAGGTTGGCCGCTTCCTGTTGCGCGGCGTGCGCGCACTGCCGCAATACCGACGCTTCCTCCACTTTCCTGCAATATTTGAATCTCCCAATAAGTTGATATGCAAGATTACTTTAATAAACAGACACACACTCTTTACTCTGTGGGGTACTCCACTTAAACTTAATTTCCTCTACCTAAAGGTTATTTGAAAGATATTTTTGGGATAAGACCGCCTCATCTATACATATATTATAAAGCTCGTATGTATTAGTGTAAACAGATGTTGGTTGGTCTAAACTGAAAAGTTAGTTTGTTTGGCTGTACGCGATAATCTCAGGAACAGATTCGAATTGAAAAGTTATTTTTGTGTTGGATAATTTATTTATCGAGGAAGGATAAAGGCTATATCATCACGCTACCACCAATCGGAGCGGAGCAGTCTAAAATAATGCATTACTTGGCCGTTAATAAGAGACTTTAAGTGACGATTGCGGTTAAGGATCCTGGATTCGTGACTCCGTCTATTTAGTCTTCTTGATGCTGAGCCGTCTCTAGTCATCGCGATCCTACGCCTGTCTGATGGTCTCGTGGACGATTTCCAGGGTCATTTGTACTTACATTACACTTCACATTAGGTAAAACACAACATTGTAATTGTAACACAAATAATAAAGATATTAAACCAAACACTACAATTAGCGCAAGCCAGTGCTGCGTTGGCAACGGCTACGGTGTCCAATAATGTCCAAAAACAGGGTAAGTTTTCCATTACCTATCTTCTATGATCCCAATACCCTTTTATTATTTTGTACAATAGAGTGTATATTCTAACCGTATCAAATTAAGACTTATTCTAGTGACAAATGTTACGTGAATGAGAGAACCCATGCTTTAAAATACTTGTGTGTATATCCATTATCTTTCACATAAAGAAATAACTAAAGGTTAGTGTTTTATTTAGATTTAAATCAATCTAAAAGTAAAATTTAATTTGTATAGCATTCGGCGCCACGTAGTGGTACGTTTACGAATCATATTTTCTTATTCAAATCCTTGTTTTTTTTATCAAAGCTATTGAGTGAAACTCAGAATAGACCTTATTGACACTTTAATAGATTTAGAAACATTTTATACTCACGCTCTAAGCTCCCTATTATCTTCAGCAATCCTAGCCAGTGTTGCCAGTCGTTTCCTTAACTCCTCATTTTCTCTATTCAAACTGTCTATCTTCTCTCTTGCCTCATCCAACTCCGGCTGTGGTTGAGGAGTAGCAGGCGATGCTACAGTGGATGGGGTAGATATAGGAGGCCCCAATCGAACTACCCCCGCCGAGTCCCTAGTCAAGCGGAGGGTGGTAAGGTCTACGTCTAAAGGTTGTGGTGGAGGGGACGATATTGAGCGGGTAGGACGGTCTTCTATAAGATGGAGTTTCACGTTTTCTATTAGAACCTGGAAATTAGTGAGAGAATGAACATTGTTTTATTAATAATAGTATCATGTGTTAGCGGACATCCTCAAATAATTATGAAAAATTATTTATTAGCTCGATTTGTGGAAAATCTACTTTGCATTTGCTTGTGTGGCTACTTCCGATTCCACGAAATGTGTGATTGGGATGCTTGTTTATGCGTAACTGAGCGGGAATCGTAAGTAAAATAGTTAAATATTCATAATTACAAAGACAAAAAGTAGAAGTTTCGGATTATACATAAAATTGTATACTTCACCTCAAGCGGCATAGGCGGCACCACGACTTCATCCTCAATGAATTCTGAAAGCGCAAGCGCAGTGGTCATGTTAAGAGCTAGGCTCAGTTCTCGCACTCTTGCTTCTAGAAGCTCGTCGAACGGCGCTAGTGACGCTTGAGTCGCTTCACCCTGTAAGTCGAAAAATAAAGTATAAAATTAATGCTGGATGATAAATCTTCTCGAGCAATTACACACAAGTTTTGAGAACATGCTGTGTGGTAGATACAACCCGAGCAGCTTTTAAAAAAACAAATTGCGACCTAGTAGTTTATTTATTTTACAAGTTTAACCTAAAAATATACAAATAGTTCCAAAAGCATCTTCTTGTTTTGGAAGGCACGTTAAAAGTTGGTCCCGACTAATGTCGCTTGATACTAGTCGTGAAGTTTAGTCAGATGCCTTAAGGCAGCTTGATTACATATGACAGTAAGGTTTAGACACTGGCCCTACAACACCCCTCCATCGCACCGCACTGGGCCCGCGTGGAGGAGTATGGCATACTTTTGCCTATTGCCGTTCGAGCTTCAGACTACACAAAGTTGGTAATTCATTCTTGGGGTAATGTATTAAATTTTTCAATAAATAAGTATAAAGTGCCCGGAAGAGGGCCTTTATACTGAATAAATGAGTATTGTTGCAGTTTTATTAGATTTTTCTTACAACATAGATACAACATACATGTGCTAGTTTCCTAAAAAAATCTAATTAGTCCATCAGTTGGAAAAAAAAATTTACACGTATTTTTCTTTTCTTAATCAAACAAAAAATGATAAAGATATAGACCGTTAAAGTTCCGCGTAACGTCACATGCTCACTTCGATGCGCTTTATCTTCGGTATTTTTTGTTTGTTTGACAAAAGACAAAATTTGGGTCTAATATTTTTTGATAATCTAACTGACGGACTAAATAGAATAATCTGTTTTTGACCCAGGAAACTAGCCTATTACTTCTGTCAAGTCAAACGACGGATAATTGACTTACCTGTTCCTGGATCCTGGGCAGCTGCGTTCTCGTCATCCTCGCGGCCACATTTGGCGTGCCCCTACTGCCCAGCTCGTCACCGCCTTCCACAGGTTCCGACCAGGCTCGAGCTCGCATCGAGAACTTGTTCTAGAGCGGAAGAGAATATTCAACACGTCGAAGCGATAATAGTTTTACAAGAATTCAATAGGTTACTGTCTATCTCGAGTATCTATTATGGCACCATTTTCCTTTGACATTTGTACGACAACCATAACAATTATTGCTTTACTTCACAAAAAAGAAAAGCATGAGTTTAAGGTTTAAGGTTGGTGTAAAAACGTCTAAGAAAAGGAACCACGATGGATGAGGGAGTAAGATAGGACCTTTGAATATATTAGTCACCAAGGAATAATATACAATGAAAAGAGCTGATTAAGCTTACAAAACTTCAGTTTTAAAGAGATTCTTCTCATCGGTTTTAAAAAGAAAGGGCTAACTATGTAGATTTGGTTTTATAGAGCGTTGTCTTTCTCATTTGTGCCTTGTATTACGAATGTAGAGATGTCGCTTGTTAGAAAACTGAAGCTATTGATTTAGTATTATTTCTTGGCGGTTCATAGACTATGGATTTTTTATTCTATAGCAAGATGTAGAACTTAGTACATACAAGCATAGGTATATTAGATTTTTACTTTTTACATTTGTTTAGTCATGTTAATACATCGATGCAAAACAACAAATATTATTGTTACAAATTCAGGGATAACTATGCTATTTATATGTTTAAACTATACCTACTTCAAAAACAACTATATCAGAAGTATAAGGCTTCAAAATCCATTGTCTATGAAGTAAATAGGTAAAATATAGACAAGTGTAAGCGTGTGTAGTATAAACTCTTCACTTACTTTTCAGCTATCACTGTTAATTATCTACAAATATTACATGATTCACTACTTCTAATATTTGCAGGTTTTTCAGATTAGATTAAGAATTCGTTAATTACATTCAATCAATAAATGATATCCTGTTTCGATACAAAACAAGTCAGCAATATCTAAAAATAGTGACCCAAGTGAAAAAATAGAGCTACGCAAATCTCAAAAGCATGTGGTCGCTTCTTTTAGGCTGAACGTATGCTGAATGTCATATTATTATGTCAACTTAACAACACAATAAGCCTTCCTCTTTTGTTTCTTTTCATTAATGACAATTGACATTTACATTGACATTGTTTGTGCTTCCCCGTTGGGTCAACATTTAATTGAAATGGAGGCTTAACTAAGATTGCGTTTGATAAAAATCTTCGGATTAGGTCTTCTGGTACGATAAATTGCACCGCTTGCGATTCAGCATACGTTTGGCTTTAATATTTAAAAAAAAAAAAAATCATGTGTGGTATGTACAACATGCTTTTGAGACCAAAGTTATTCAAGATATAGCGTATTTACAAAGCTACATTACAGAGTTAAGTATATTCTTAATATACGTAAAAAAAGTGCATCGAATCTAATGTATGCAATGAGATGACGATGATAGCACAGACATGCATTATATTCGCGAAAAATATTAAAATGTAAAACAAAAGCGGATTTTCTTTATTTTAGTATTTCAAAATAAAAAGCAATACCAAATAAGAACGTTTACAGATTTATTCCAGAAAACCCACTTTACTATACTTTGTGAATAACTTTGTGTTAGTCGTGTATGTCTTGTGATATTATTGCATAATTGTTAACTGATACTAATCCACTACATCTAATTTAACATTTCCTATATCTTGTTGTGATACAACTTTATTTTCATATCAACTACTCACATCGGACTGCGAATGTTTATTTTTTTTTTTTTTTACAATCCTAAACATGCTTTTAAACAGAACAAGGGGAACTAGTTTTATAGCTTTTAGCGTTATGTTACAAAATTAATTTCGTCATCAACTAATAGTTCTATGTCATGCTAACCATATCTATTGGTATGGATATTTGTGTTTGCGATTGTGTGGCATGTCTAAAAGTGTGATCGGCAATAGGGTGACGACAATCTTTTTTTTCTTAGTGTATCAGGTAGATTATCAAAAAGTATTGGACACGTATTTTTTCTTTTTTCACATAATTAAAATATTACAGAGAATATATTGATTTGAAATGTCGCATGACGTCACGTCTGGAAACAATTTTTAATTAGAAGTGACGTTACGAGAAACTCCTGAACTTCGACGCGCTTTATTTTTGTCATTTTTTGGTTGACAAAATAAAAAATAAATGTCCATTATTTTTTGATAATCTAACTGACGAACCTGATAGAATTTCATTTTCTTTTCCCAGTTGACATTTCTATTATAACAATATTTTTTCTTCAGTCGAAGAAGCAAGAGCGTACTCCAACTTAGGTTCTTTATACCATTACAAACACAACTTCTCTCAAGCCATTGCATATCACCAAAACGTGCCAAGGAAGCACAAAAGGGTGACAGAGCCATCGAAGCACGAGCATACGCTGGCCTGGGACATGCAGCTAGGTAATTAACCCCCGACGAAAGAGACAGTTGTTATAAAAAGTCACTTGAAGATTTTAGTTGTCCCAAATAAAAATTGATATTTGAACTCAAGAACTAAAAAACTAGCAGTCTATCTGCTATCGCTCGCAAATAAATGGTCGACATAAATGACAGCTGGATTGCCATTTTTTCTATTTGAAGGCGCTAACTTAAATCAATATCATATAAAAAATATTTTAAAGATTACAATTTGCCTTTACACTTTTGGATATGAATCACTAAATGTGTTAGTGTTGAACACATGCGGTTAGTGAGTGTGTGCTGTACCGTACCTGAGTGGGCGTCAGATGGCGTTAGTGTCGCTAAAGTGTATATAAGAGAGAAAAAATAGCGTTCAAGCAGTTTAAAGGTGTTGCTGCATGAAGTTAGG
The DNA here is from genome assembly GCA_963576865.1 of Anania hortulata. Classification (NCBI taxonomy): domain Eukaryota; kingdom Metazoa; phylum Arthropoda; class Insecta; order Lepidoptera; family Crambidae; genus Anania; species Anania hortulata. The sequence goes on from OY756405.1 coordinate 5,962,649, forward strand.
TTCGAAATGGATAGATTTAAGATTTATTAGATGGAACAATACATAAATAAATCTACCCACCAGTCAACTTATTCTGAACTTTTATTAGTTGTTAAAACGTTGAAAAAGAAGATTGGCTAATAAGCAGCTATATTCACACTTTTAGAAAATTTAAGATATACACCGACATTTATAAAGTTCACACTAGAAGCGATGCGAACATAGATGACTAAACGGATATTTTTATAAAATTATTAAAATGAAGACCTCCGTCGAGAGGCGAGCAAGCCGGACTTGGCGTTGCCATCTTGTTGTCCAATATTTAATTTATTTTCTTGTTTTAAATATTTACAGTAAACTACAATTCGATTGACGGCGACCAGGAACAACGTTCTTAACGGAGTTTTATTTTATGAAATGTTCCTATTGAACCATACAGCAACACCTTTATCTCAGTCACACAAACCCCCTTGGCTACACACGCGACTACGCTACCTACGGCGGGCGCGCCCGTACCTTGAGTCGGTTCTGCGTCGATAGCCGAGCGGGCGCCAGAACACATACAACAGTTAAGTCCTGTTCCAACATGGCCGACGTCCGCTGGTGTGGGTAGCGAAACATTTTGATATCAGACTGATTTTTGCTGATACTTGGTGGTAACGTTAAGTGTTTCCATGAGATTACTATTTGATTTGACAACTTGTTAAATTTTGAATGTTGTTGCTTGAATAATTTGTTTATTTTTACAAGCTCTTTGACATCACTTTAGGATGCGCTTTAGTTTTTTACCCGTCGTCCTATATAAGCGACAAGTTGCGTCGCGATGCGACTCGTTACGTCACAAACAGCTTATATCAGTTCGAGTCTACGCGGCAACGGTATTCTTTAATGGATCGCGGGCAATCGCAGCCGCGTGTGATTGGTCGCAATGCGACAATACTAGCAGTATGAAAATGTATGGCACTACTTTCGAGGGTAGTGACAGACGGGCGTGGTAGTTGACTGAAGCGGCGCCATAGTGTACGGTTACACAATCAATATTTCATCAGTCTAGTCAAGAATGACGGGAGAAAGATCGTGTAACCCACTGACTGACAAAACACTAATGTTGATTGATATTACATAACAAAATCTAGATGTAAAGCTGCGTGCAAAGTGCTTTGCAACATTGCGCTCTAATGGTGTAACAATAGTGTCTATATCACTAACAATCAATAAAATACTCGTTCGAAATTATACCTACCGGGTTACTTAGTTTGGAAATAAATTCATCGTTCTAGCGTCAGTCCAGACTGCTAAAAATAGTGACCGCGTAACCGTACACATACATTTTCATAAAACGAGTATTGTCGCATCAGACGCGCGCGTCTGTCGCAAGCGATCGTTGTCAGAAGTCTATCACAAGTCCAAACGATTTGGTATCTTTTGTCGCGTGTCAACAAACGCGTTACCACCCTGTGTATCAGATCAGTATTCGCTACGCACAGCGGCCGCGGACATCGGCCATGTTCGGACAGGCGTTTATAGTATAAAACGGATGCTTTATCTCGGAATGGGCTGTGGACGGCGTACATGCTGGATGCCTCTACCAACTATATATTTAAATAAACAAAATTCAAGGGTCACTTTGTGAATTAAAAAACAGCTTTTTACTTAATGCTCATGAAAGTATATCAGTGCACACAACGAAATTAATACAACATGTCTTTCAATCAGTTTTTTTGTTATAATCTCCGAAACGGCTGGACTGATTTTGACAGGACCTTTACTGACAGATAGCTGATGTTATAAGGAGGAACATAAGGTACTTTTATGTTTAAAACCACAATATACAATAACTATTCCTAAAGGAGCAACATCACACGATAAATGTATGGAACATCAATCTTTTTTTTAAGATATCGAGGTAGCTACCATTGTAAAAGCTGCAGATTACGTGGTTTCAAAGAGTGTCCTATTTTTTGGTACACCCTGTATGAATGATGTCCTAAGAAGGGTGTACTAGCAGGCGAATGATATTAAAGAACACTATTACCTATCAATTTGGCCCCATGTATGTTCAGCGAAATTGAGTTATTCTAGATATGTTTATTTTAGAATACATTTTGTCCTGATTGATATTCAGGATAGCAAGTGTAGCAACTAAGCGGTTGGTGCACGAGACAAATTATTTTTCGTTAAAGTAGTCCAATAATGAAGTGAAATATCATTTAAATGAATTTTATTATTTTGTTAATATCGATAATGTATCTGCTACTTTATTACCAGTGATCGCAATAGGTAGATTGATTTGGGGTCAATGATCTTAAACATTGATGTTATATGCCTCCGGGATTCCAGAATTTGTTTGTATCAGTTTTTGAAAAAAAAAAGGCTTATCCATATTATGCTAGCACTACCAAAGTACATCAAATGAATCTACCTATTCCGATCACTGTTAATTACGCTATAGTTAAACAAATTCTTCCAACAATCACACCAGTTATCTAGCCCCAAACTAAGCAAAGCTTGTACTATGGCGGCTAGACAACGAATAAACATAATAAAATACATTTATAAACCTCCATGACTAAGGTACAAATGTTCGTGCTTATCACACAAAAGTTTATCCGTTGCGGGATTCGAGCCCGCAACCGCCTGGCTTAGTAGTCTAGAGCGCGAACCACTAGACTAGACGTCTTCATTAAATTCATGCGCAGATTTTTTAAATTAAGTATGTTAAAAACTTCTTACTAGTCGACCAGGCTAATAGCTCTCATATCATGAGAATTTTTAAATTTTACTGAACATACATGGGGATCAATACGATAAGTATTAGTGTCCTCTAACACCAGACAGCTTTCTTGGTATGCCTTGTATATAAGGTCTAACCAAAATAGTGCTCAATATTTCTAGAGGTCAACTAGTAAACGATAAGGATCAGTTTATGAAAAAAAAAAAAAAAAAAATACCCAACAACGTATTTTTTTTCCTAATTACATTACTTAAGTATTATTGTTATTATTTTTTACGCATAACGCCATTCTGTTGGTTATAAGATGACATTAACCCCGTTCTGTCCCTGATTTTACTACGTTTTTCATTCATAGACGAATAGCGTTATACGTAAAAAACCATAATAACAATAAATAAGTACATATTAATTAATAAAATAATATGTTGTTAGGTACTTTTTTTTTTTCATAACAATCTTTGTTCTCTTGTCAAGAAAATAACATGTTGTTGGGTACTTGTAAGTTTTTTTTTTCATAACGAAGATTCTCTTGTGAAGTGCTCTTTGACCTCTAGAAATATTGACCGCTATTTCAGTTGACCTTATATAAAGCTACTAATAAAGAGTGATTTGTTTTTTAACAGAAAAATTAGTACCTTTGGTAGAGGCATCCGAATAAAAATAAAGAATGGTTAATGTAACATGCCAGAGATGATCAATAAATTACTTTTAATCTCAAATTGTTAAGTACAAAACAACTTACTTAATTACAATGTAAATTGTGTATTGTAGGAACCCATACGTATATCATATCTATTTTATTCATTAGTATGGTTAGTTTTGAGTGAAAAAATTACATACACAAGAATTACTAATTTTTAGTAGTTATTTTTACATTACATTTATGGTTATTTTACGACATTTATAAACTGGCGACATTATAAAAAATTGTCTTTAAAACAAAACGTTGATTGCTTTTGAATATTTATGTATGACCAAAAAGCAAAATCACAGATTATTAAACGCAGAAAAAGACAAAATTAATGAACACTGACTGAATATAAAATGTTATGAATTCTGAGTGTGCTTTATTGAAACATATATTAAATAGGGTGTAACGGAAAGGGTGTATCGAGCCGAAAGAAGCAAACAAAAGGATCTAGATAACTATTTATGGAGCAACATCGAAATAACGAGATTATGTATTGAGCATCTATTTTTTTGTAATTTTAAAGTTCGTACCGATTGGTAGTTTTATCTCATTTCGGCACGATATACCCTATTCGGTACACCCTGTATGTTTATGAAGAAAATGATGTATTGAAATCTGCAACTATGGACAATATTACCTTATATAGTTTAACAACTTTATAAGTCAACAGGGATTTTAAATTACCACCAAAGTTTTTCGGCTTTACAATTAATACAATCGTTTAGCAGAAGAATAATGTCATTTAACATTATTCTACATGTTGTCTTTTACATCATTCATTACAGTACACGGCTGTAAATATTGCACACCGGTATCACCCATTTCAGAATATAAGTAAATGCTAATTTCCACGTCCACCAATTTTTAGATTTATCGTTTATCAGAATTTGAATTAAAAAATAAATATTTAATTGTTGTTTTGTTTTGATTCTCGCGTGAACTATATCTGTAAAGCTAACATTATGTATAGAATACCAACGAAATTAATAAAAATATATACAAAATATATAACACAGTTTTGGGGTTTTAACAACTCTATATACATATTTAGAACTGGACGCGACCGACTTCTATCGCATTTAAGCGGCGACTAACAGACAAAACAGACGTCATGGTAGTGTGCGACTACACGAAGCCGAAATTTGCCGATTGTCTCTTTCCAAAGGTCGATCTGCAATATTTATTATCGGGCACTGTACTAACATGTTTGTCAGTTTGGATATCTATGGTCAACTCTATCCCAGAAAGGACATTTTGTCTATCAATTTTCTCTTTCAGAATAATTAACTGTTCTACATAAAAAATGAATTTAGCTACACATACATAACTTCTGTCCCTAATAAACAATCAGTTGCAAATCCCAGTACACCCACACGCAAGTCCAGCGAATGATCCCAGAACAGTTCGTACCTGGAACTCGTCCCAGGGTATGGCTGCGCACTCGTCGGTGCGCAGGTCGTCGGCCGCCAGCCGCAGGCACGACCGACCGCCGACGCTTTGGTGGACTAAATGGATGTTGTTCAGCCTCCATGTACACGTTGATATCTAAGATATTTGATTTTTTAAATAAATATGCGATAAAGGTTGCTACACACAGCCGGCATTGATCGGCAGAGCTGGGCGGTAATATCGAATATGTAGATGAATGTTCGGGAAGCACAAATCGCTTGGCTGTTGCACATAAGTTAATCATTTATTACCCGATCGGCACGAGCCGAATGAAGCCAAACGTAATGTAGTAGTTGCTACGGGTCGGCTTTTTCGTTTTACAAATACTGCCGAATTAAATGATGTGTCGACCCGAATGAACTACCCGATCGGCACACGCCGATTAAAGCGTAACACACACAGAGAGCGTGCGCGGGACGGCGACGGGTCACGACGGCAGTACGGCGGGTCTATTAACATAGGTTTAAATGGGCGCCCACAGACAGCGAGCGTGCGCGGAACGGCAGCGGGTCGTGCGCGGAACGGGTCCCGGGCGGCCCTTCCGCCGTCACAGATAGGCGGCGGGCGGACGGGTGGTGCGCGGGTGCGGCGTTCGTTACATTCGTCGTGATACACGCATTCAGACCAAAGCGCTCACACAGAGAGCGTGCGCGGGTCGTGCGCGGAACGGGTGCCGCGCGTATACTACGACTGTTGTGTGATTTTACAAAACATTATCATTTTTCGCTATGGATTTGAATGAAAAAAGTAATTAAATATGTGAGGAAATAAAATGTTTGTACGAACTAGGTAATAATCTACTAAACTCAAGGTTGCTGTACTACGGTCACCCATCCATTTAGTGTCCACACTTCACGGTCACCCATCCATTTAATTTCAAAACTTGAGGTTGCTTAACCACGGTCACCCATCCATTTATTGACCAAACTTGACGTTGCTTATCCACGGTCACCCATCCCTTTAGTGTTCAAATTTGAGGTTACGTAACCCTCGGTCACCCATCCATTTTGGGACCAAACTTGAGGTTGCTTAACCACGGTCACCCATCCATTTTGGGACCAAACTTGAGGTTGCTTAACCACGGTCACCCATCCATTCTGGGACCAAACTTGAGGTTGCTTAACCACGGTCACCCATCCATTTAAAGGCCAAACTTGAGGTTGCTTAACCACGGTCACCCATCCATTTGGTGGCCATACTTGAGGTTGCTTAACCAGGGTCACCCATCCATTTATTGACCAAACTTGACGTTGCTTATCCACGGTCGCCCATCCATTTAGTGTTCAAATTTGAGGTTGCTTAACCACGGTAACCCATCCATTTTGTGTCCAAACTTATGGTTGCTTAACTACGGTCACCCATCCATTTAGTGTCCAAGCTTGAGGTTGCTTAACTACGGTCACCCATCCATTTTGGGGCTATACCTGAGGCTGCTTAGCCACGGTCACCCATCCATTTAGTCCAAGGTTGAGGTTGCTTAACCACGGTCACCCATCCATTTAAAGGCCAAACTTGAGGTTGCTTAACCACGGTCACCCATCCATTTGGTGGCCAAACTTGAGGTTGCTTAACCAGTGACCACCCATCCATTTATTGACCAAACTTGAGGTTGCTTATTCACGGTCACCCATCCATTTAGTGTCCAAATTTGAGGTTGCTTAACAATCGTCACCCAAAATATCAATGTCATAAAAGTGGACCGTGGTTAAAGAACCTTAAGTATGGATACTAGGATGGGAGTGATGGGACCGTGGTTTTGACCTGACCATTGAATGGGTGACCGTGGCAAATCAACATTTAGTAACTAAATGTAAAAGTTATCGTGTTAAAGAAGCTTCATATTTTATATGCGTTATTGACCATAGCACAAACCCGAGCCGCGCCTTCGAATCGCTCCAAAACCGCCGCCGAACCGCTCCGCGCACGACCCGTTCTCTGTGTGAAGACGACGAACCGCGCAACTCACGTCGGAGAAACGACCCGTTCCGCTCACGCCTTCTGTGTGTTTTACGCTTAAAGTCAAACGAATGCAGTAATTGCTTCCGGTACGGCTTCGTTGTTCGACAAATACTGCCGAACCGTCAATGCCGGCTCGCTTATGTGTGTAGCAACCCTAAGACAGGCAAATTGACATGGTTTAGAAGTAACGTGTGTAAAAGTGAATTTATAACACTTATTCATTCATGTAATACCTCTTCCGGCACTTATACGCGTCGTAAAATATATCTGTAAACGACCACTATGTAATACATATTTGGTAATGAAAGTAAACAGAGCAACAAACTCAATCATCTTTGTTTGTCAATCACCTTTAAAGAAAATACAGTTAAAAGGTATGTAGCAAGTGCGAACTAGTTAGGTTATAAAGTCCACGCGCTCTAGTAGTTTAAATAATTAGGAAGGGCGTAAAAAATTTGAAAGTTAATAAACAAGCACCCGAATATCTATGAGTTAGTTTTGTTTTGTTTGCATCTCACTCTAAAGATGCCATATGTAAGCCTGTCAGTAATGTAATTGTTTTCTCAGATAGGTTAGGAGTTGGTTACGGCCCAATGTTGCATAAGTCAATTAAATATGACGTAATTAACAATTGTATGCCAGATGCGTCCTGGGATCAAATTATTAAACGCATACAAAACAGTAAATTTAATAGTGAAACAATACTTGTTATTTTATTAGGAAATAGCAAGAATATTACAAAAAAAAATATTATACAGAAATTTTCAATGTTGTCTAGCCTTATTGTAAAAAAAGTTGTTTTGTGTGCCCTACCATATTGTAGGTATCAAACAACTGAAGAAAATAACAAAATTCATTTATTAAATAGCGTATTTTTCAATTTAACTGAACGTCATAGTGACAAGTTTGTGTTTTTTGACACAAACAAATTTACTAATAATAAATTTATATTAACGGGCGGCTCTTTACACCTGCCATATAAATTAAAAAAACAAATAGCTACTTTGTTAGCACATAATATTAACAATAGTTTTATCGAAACTAAGACAAACTGTGACCATGTTAGTACTAGTACTAACTTAAATATTGTTCCCTTGACAACCTCTAACATTTTAAACTAAGAGAGAAGACAAAAGCCAAGTCTACCTTTAATATTATTCATCAAAATATGCAAGGCTTGGCTGGCAAAGAGTTAGAATTAGCCTTATTCTTACAAGATTTAAGTGTAAATGTTATATGTTTAACGGAGCATTGGATTAATCAATATGAATTAATGTTAAACATAGAAAAATTTAAAATCGGTAGTTCGTTCACAAGAAAGTCTGCTATAAGGGGGGGGTCACTTATACTATTAAATAGTGAATTAAAATGTAAAGAACGTAAAGATATTGTGTCACTTTCGATTGAACGAACTATTGAACTAGCGTGTGCTGAGCTAGAGCAGTATATTATAATAAGCGTTTACAGCCCTCCCTCTGCAAATTTCCAGCTTTTTGAATCCACTATGGAAGAGGCCTTAAAAAAAGTATGCAATTCTAATAAGAAAATTGTCGTATGTGGAGATTTTAACATAGATATATTAGTAAATTCACAAAATTCAATTCGTTTTCTGAATCTTTTTAAATCATTTAATTTAATTAACCTGTTTAATGTACCTACAAGAGTGACTCCCACATCAGCTACTTGTTTGGATAATATTTTTTGCAATAGCGAAGTAATAGACAAATCAATTATAAATTATTTAAGATCTGACCATAGTGGACAAAAGGCGTCTTTTGAGCACCATCATGCCCGAGAAATTGTAGATGCTGTATGCAGGCCAATAACCGTAAATAGAATAGACCGATTTAAGGAGAAAATTTGTGATGGTATAGACTCATTAAAACCTAGCAATAACCATAACGTCGATCTGTTATATGAGGATCTTTTTGGCGTAATCAAAAATGAATTTGATCAAATTTTTACACAAAAAAAGATAAAAGCAAATAGACTTAAGTGTAAGTTCAATGAATGGGCTACACCAGGAATTTACAAAAGTAGAAAGACATTATATGACTTGTATAGTCTAAAAGCAAACTCTCAAAACCCACAGATCATAGAACATGTGAGGAATTACTCTAAAATATTTAAAAAAGTATGTGCCACTGCAAAATCAAACCATGTTCGTAATGTTATTTTGAATTCTGATAATAAAGCAAGGGCCACATGGAAAATCATAAATAAAGAAACATGTAGACATAAACCAAATGATAATGCTTACTCTCTTAAAATTGGGGATAAACTGGTTAGTTCAAATGCGGATGTCGCAAATACTTTTAAGGAATTCTTTTCAAACATAGCTCCCTCTACAACTAAGGAACTAGCTTCTTCTGCTGAACTAGCCGAGTCCCTACTCAAGTCGGGTGTTGACGAATGTAAAACTTCATTTAATTTTAGACATATAAACCCTGATATAGTAATAAAAACATTTAAAGAATTAAACATGAAAAAAACTGAGGACTTATGGGGTATTTCTGTCAACATTATCAATACAATTATAAATACGATAGCCCCTTATCTTGCAAATATTTTTAACAAATGTATTGATGATAGACAGTTTCCCACTTTGATGAAATTTAGTAAAATTATTCCTTTATTCAAGTCAGGCGAGAAAAATAATCCCTCTAATTTTCGACCAATTTCAATATTACCAGTACTTAGTAAAGTCTTTGAAAAAGTAATTTTTAGTCAACTGTTATCTCACTTTGCCCTGAATAAACTTTTACATGATAATCAATATGGCTTCACGAAAGGTAGAAATACTACTGATGCTGGAGTTGCACTCTTAAAACACGTGTTTGATGCTTGGGAGAGTAGGCAGGATGCTTTGGGAGTTTTTTGTGATCTTTCTAAAGCTTTTGATTGTGTGGACCACCAAACTTTACTAAAAAAACTTAGGCACTATGGTGTTTCAAATGATGCCTTAGATTTAGTAAACTCTTATCTCACAGGCAGAACACAAAAAGTATGTATAAATGGAACTGAGTCTTCTGGGTCGCCTCTTACTATGGGTGTGCCGCAGGGATCAATATTAGGACCCCTACTGTTTCTAATTTACATTAACGACCTTCCGTCTTTTACAAAGGACCTCTGCGAGACAGTGTTATTTGCGGATGATACTTCATTAATTTTTAAAATTAAGAGAGGTAAAGATTTATTTGACGATGTAAATACTGCTCTCTCGCAAGTATTGCACTGGTTCACTACCAATAATCTTATGCTTAATGCAAATAAAACAAAATGTATTAAATTCACCATGCCGAACGTAAAACTGGTCCCAACACATATAACTGTAAAAGATGAACTGCTAGATACATCTAGTTCCACTACCTTTTTAGGAATCACTTTAGATTCCCGTTTGCAATGGGGTGCTCATATTGAGACTCTATCGGGAAGACTTAGTTCAGCTGCTTATGCCGTGAGAAAGATAAGACAGTTGACTGATGTTGGAACGGCAAGATTGGTGTACTTTAGCTATTTTCACAGTATAATGTCATATGGAATATTATTATGGGGCTCAGCAGCAGATATTGAATCTATTTTTGTGCTACAAAAGAGAGCTGTACGGGCAATTTACGACCTCAGACCCCGAGACTCGTTGAAGGAACTGTTCAAGGAAATTAATATACTAACAGTGGCTTCTCAATTCATTTATGAAAATATCATGTATATTCGCAAAAACCTGCATCTATTTCCTAAAAAGAGTGACATGCATAATATTAATACCCGGAATAAAGATAAACTTGCCGTTCCAAATTTCAGACTGCATAAAGTGGGTAATTCGTTTATGGGAAAATGTATTCGCTTTTTTAACAAATTACCACAGTCCATTGCTGAACTGCCTATGTATGAATTTAAATCGCATGTCAAGATGATTTTAATGAAAAAAGGTTATTACACTGTAAATGACTATTTAAATGATAAAAATGTATGGAATTAAATACTGCCGTGCTCTCACAGGTTCATTTTATCTTGTAATGTAAACACACTATTTAAAAAGAGGCTGACAATAGTGACCGAGTTTCTTGCGCTGCTTCTTCTCGGCACTAGCCCACAATATTGTCCCGAAGCAGTGGTAGGGTAAAAAAATATACTGGGACGTGTAAAAGAGCTTAATTTAGGCCTATTTACAGAAATAAATTGGTTTTATTGGTTTTGGTTTTATTGGTTTTTATTGGTTATTATTATTAAAACATTTTTCTTAACTGATTTTTTGAATGCAAGAAAACAAAAATATGTGTTCGGCACTCGACAATTCACCCTCACAATCTGGCTGGCAGACAGATAGATATTTTTATTTCAGTCTTGGCATTTCAATTTGCACTTGTGAAAGTCAAGAATAATTAAAGTAAAACCAATAAGAACAAACACAGTAAAAGTAATACTATTAATAAAGCATAACATACCACATCTCGCCTCCTACAGGAGCTAGTGACGGAGTGGTCGCTGGGCGAGGAGGACCTCTCGACCACCTCTGCCGCCACCTCGACCCCACTTGACGCTCGACCATGCTCAAATTCTCTGCAGTAAATAAACACTAGTTTAAAAGACTTCGCTATGTGCAAAGTGGGTGGTGGGGGAAGTCAAATCGATCGCATCACGCCATTTGGCAGAAATGTGAAATAACTCTGGACTGTCATGTGTGAAATTGCTTTATTTCCATAGAATTCCATATAGACGAAATGGCCATGCCGATCCCGGTTCGGGGACATTCAACAATTTCCGTAACGCTTCGTTTACAGTGCAACAAGCGCAAGTCGCACCGCCGCTTGCGAGCGTGTCGAAACATGTTTTGTTTACTTCGCTTTCTGTCTTAATTTTTGCTCGAGTCTGAGCGCTGTTTTAAAGTAAAAACAGAATAGTACTGTGATAGTTTATTTAAGTAAATGACTACAGTAAAAAAAACACTTCAATAAGTAAGAAGCCAGATAGTCGGCGATTTTTGCCGATTAGTCGCCGACTACAAAAGTGGCCGGGAACATCTCAACAGTTTATTCATTAGTGGCCTTCCACCTTACGTTTATACACGGTTACATTACAAGGTAGTGCCAAATTTTAATGATAAGATATAGAGAATACTATAAAACTGAGAGAAACTGAGAATACTATAAAATTTTTAAAAACGATGAAGACATCGTTTTTCAAATTTTTATTTTTTATTTTATTTAATTTAATAGGAGCAACCAACAAATCTTACACCAATGATACAATTAACAAGTAACAGGTTTAAAATATGAGCTAAGTGTAGATTCAGTTACAGGCTGCCACGACTTGCAAATGTGAGTTATAGTTTACTTCTAAAACAAGAGCTTACTTATAAAATAAAAATGTAATAATATTTTTTAGGACTTAATTTTAGTTAAACAATAGCCAAGATTTACAGATAAGAGTTATATGCTTAGTTCTTCTATAGCCAATTTTTTAAATTTGGGGAGTGTGTTGGAAAATATATCTACACTTGATTTTTTCTGTAACTCATTATACTGTCGATGAAGCCTGTTCATGACAGAGTAATGACCGAGACTGCTTTTGGATCCCCTGGTAATGAATGGAGCATATCTACCTTGTCTCGGGATTTTGTAGGGTATATTAAAATCAAGCTGTTCCAAGAGCCATGGGCAGTCCAGACCACCCCTCACAATCTTAAACAAAAACATGTGATCCAACAACAATCTTCTGTTTTTTAGACTGAGCATCTTAAACCTTGAAAGCCTGTCAGTGTACGAAGGCAACTGCCTAGCTAGACCAGATTGAAATGAGACGTGCCATAAAAACCTCTTTTGCACTCGTTCCAATCGTTTGCTATGCACTTCATAGTGAGGAGACCACACCGGGCTACAGTATTCTAAGATCGACCGTACATATGCATTATACAGTAAGATTTTGGTGGCTGGTTTTAGACCTTTACAGTTGCGAACTACAAATCCCAGCATTTTGAAAGCCCTACACGTTATGTTGTCAATGTGTCTGTGAAACTGAAGTTTTTTATCAAGCACCACACCTAGATCCCGAACAAACTCTACCTCTTTAAGTGATGTACCATTAATGTGGTATGTAGGTGCCGTTGATGACTTGTCTTGAGAATCTAATGAATTGACATTTGTCGGCGTTAAGTTCCATCTGATTAATTTTGATCCAGGTTACTAAACTATCAATATATGTTTGAAGAAGCAGTGCATCACCTGGTGCAGTAATTTAAAATATTATTTTAATAACATTAACTTACAAATATCAGAAAAAAAACGCCAACGTGACCTGCTCGCCGCGGCGTCTACGCCGAGTCAACAACGACCCAGTGCACCGTATCTGCACTGCGTAAGGTCCACGTTAGCGATTTCATCGACGCGAACCTTACTACGTAATAGCTAAGGTTTGTTTTCGCGCGCCATCGTGACTAATAATGCATTGAACTTTGCAGTTCTAGATTGCACAGAGATAGTGCGTGCGTATTTTTATAAATGAGACAAGATTATCCAAGCGTACCATCTTTTAACAGCGAATAGTAATGATTAAATAAGAAAAAAATAAGTTTGTTTTTTACATAGATCGATTTGGTTACTGATTTTGAGTGATCTCTGAAGAATCGGCAGTACCTTGAAATGTAACCCTGCATAGTGTCCTAAGGACAATTTACCTGAACGCGACGTCAGCGTCATCGGGCGATTCTGCCGCTAGCCCCACCACCACGTACCGCTCGCTGTCGGAGCTGGCCGTGGAGGCCGCGTCGCTCCGCGCGTCGTCGCGCGTCAGGGCGCTGTCGAGCGACGTCACGAGCGACGTGAGCCCGCGCCGCATCGACGAGAAACCTAGTAACGCGCAACTACTTTTAAATATATTTTTTGTTTAAATATAATAGGTTAGTTTCCTGACTAAAAATAATATTATTCTATTTAGTCCGTCGGTTAGATTATCAAAACATATTGGATCCATATTTTGTCCTTTGTCAATCAAGCAAATAATTACGAAGATAAAGCGCATCAAAGTGAGCACGTGACGTCACGCCTTGCTAAAAAGTGTCGCAAGACGTGACGTTACGCTTAACTATAACGGCCTATATCTTCATCAGTTTTTGTTTAATTGAGAAAAGAAAAAATACGTGTCTAATATTTTCTAGTAATCCAACTGACGGACTGATTAGATTTTTTTTTAGGAAACTAGCCCATTGGACCACCTCACATCCTCTGATCTTATGATAAGTAGCTTAAGCACTTGTATTACAGAAATCAGAAACAACGACGGTACCACAACACCCAGACCCGAGACAATATAGAAAAGTTTTTTTCTACATTAACCGACCGGGAATCGAACCCGGGACCTGAGATAGCGACATCAAGTCCGGTATGCTCACCTCACGGCTACCTAGGTCGTCTGAACTACTCTCTATTGTCAGAATCATTTTGGTAAGTTGTGAGCAATAAGCTGTTTTTATTATTATTAAACAAGGTTATATTCTTTAGTTAACTTCTATTCATATACAACAAATTTTAACATGAAAAAAAAAGCATTTAGAATGGAGAGTGTGTATTTTTTTGCGTATTTAAATTCATGTTAACATTGCGATTTGAATACGTTATATTGCGTCAAATGCTCGAGATTTATCTAAAGGATAAATTAGAAATGAAGTCATCGGACAGATAACTAAAGTAATAGATAAAGATCAAAGAATAAACAAGCTGAAGTGGCAGTGGGCTGCTGGTCACATTTGCCATAGAACCGATAACCGATGGGGTAGTGTTCTTGAGTGGAGACCGCGACTAGGCAAGCACAGCGTGGGGCGCCCTCCGACAAGGTGGAGCGACGATAGGCAAGGCTGCTGGCAGTGGAAGGAAAAGAGTATCCAGAGCTGTGCTGCGGGAGAGGAGAGCATATGTCCAGCAGTGGGCAGATTATTATAATATTGCGCCCTTACCTCCAAAGCTAAGGCCAGGACTGGGCGGCGGTATCTCCTCAGCGGGCAACGGTTGAGCCGAGTACACTTCCACGGAGGCCGTAGTGGCTAGCACGCCGCTGTCTCGGTCTAGCATAGAGGGCGCCATTGTCGCTTCCGAACCTGAAAATAAGCAAGATATTTATTCATGCGATAAAGGGTTAACTAGACCACTCATCGCGCTTTAACGGTAAAGCTAAAACGATTCGCGACGATCAGTAGTTTTTGCGTGAAAGAGTATCAAAGATTCATACATCTATACTCACAAACTTTTGAATTTATAATATTAGTAGGAATTCAAGGTGAATTCAAAATACCTTAAACTTAAAAAAAAGTGTTTCAATAGGTAGTACAACAAATTTACCAGTATTTTTTTTTCATTTTGTATATTTGATAACTAGGTCAAGGATGCACTCCAACTGTCATTAACTTACCCATCTTTAAGTCTTGCAAACTTGATGAATCCAGCGGTACACTATCAAGGTCCCTTGAAGACTCCTGTCCCGGGCAGCTAGAGGGCAGCACCAAAGTCAATTCCACGGCCGGCACTGCTAGTCCCAACACTATTGTCCTGGACAAAAGAAGAAAAAGTAACGATTACTCACTAAGTGTACTTATCGATAATCATCATGTTATTATTATTGCTAACGATCCTTATCCTTATTGCAGTCCATTGCTAGACGTAAGCCTCACCCAAAGAGCGCTAAAGAGCACGATTTCTCGCTTATTTCATCCAGCCATCTTCCTAAGGTCGTCAGTTCATCGAGCTGGGGGGTGTCCTACACTACGTTTACCAAGGCGCGGTGTCCACTTGAGAACCCGTTTACTCCACCTATCATCGGTTCTGCGACAGATGTGGCCAGCTCACTTAAAAATTGTTTCTTACATTATAGGACTATGTCCATTACTTTAGTCTGCTGACGGATAATGTCGTTTCGGATTCTATTAACGAAATAGGAAGCATCTACCTTTCCGTAGCTCGTTGAGTATCGATAATGTGAAAACGTAACTCTAATTGTCAAGAGAATTAAGAAGAAAGAGAAAATTTTGATCTATTTATAGACACAACAGACAGATAGACAGCATAAGTTCAAGAATAGGGGCCTGCTGGTACCTTTTGGATACGGTATCTCTCCCTAAAATGGATAATTTACTCACCCTTTCGTGCCGTGTGGGGACGACCGTAAAGAATACACTTCCCCATTGTCAAAAGGAGGCGTGTCGCACAAGGCGACAAGTAATCTCTGTAGCATGAGACGGGCAGCAGCGTTTGCGTGCGAAATCGCCTGCCAAGCGTGGTGAGTATTCAATCAGTAATCAAAAAGCAATCCCCCCAATGATAGAAGTCATTGGGGAAGGCCTTTGTTCAGCAGTGGACGTCCTATGGCTGTAATGATGATGATGACTCACCCTTCTTCGCTTTGGGGCTGCCTCTCAGCGTCATGTGCCAGCCAGGCTGCCATCTCTGAGACCCTTTCGAGTTGCCGTAGAAGGAACAGCATTTGGTAGTGATTGAGCTGGAGACCAGCTAAGCCGCAGGTGCGAGCGACACAGAAGATCTTTGAGAAGCCCTCGTCCAAGCAGAGCTACAAAAAGAAACGATCAAAGTTAGATTCAGGAAGGGTGTTATAGATGAACTCGGCGGTAATGAAAAGAAAACAAGCTTGACACTTATTTTGGACATACGTAGACACACACTCACACACACACACACACACACACACTCACATAACACATGTAGCATATTGTTGGGTCAATTTGAGTTTGATTTGAATTTAATTTTGATCATTATTCATTAAATCAAGCACCCCTAAGCATTGCATAAGCATTGTTCGGGAGTGCTTGACGACCGGTGAGGAGTCACTTTTATTTGATTTAGTTTAAACTATGTAAATCCTTTACTGGCTGTATGTTTTAAGTGTTTGTATCAATTCTGTTTGTAAGAGCTGTGGATTTTGTAAATAAATTAATAACAAATTAAAATATTCTTGCTACAGTCAATGGTATCATCATTTCTTAGTCTGTGATCGACGCTGCCATTTGTTGTAAGGAAGAGTACGTGTTAAAAATATTGGGCTGCGAATTTAGGACAGAAGTTGTAGAAAAGAGTTACCCAAGCAGATAATGGTGTGGCATCCAGTAAAGGTGCCGGCTTGTAGTTGGTGGCTCTGGCACCACAAAAGTCCGCCCAGAGAGGTTCGACTCGAAGACACCATACTGATCTGTTCTCTTTCCATAGCATTTCCGGAGTGATGGCTGTGCCGCGGTCTAGATCGTCAAGATCTGAAAGAAATGTGTATTTTTATGAGTAAAACAAGACCTAAGCATGCGTAAGCACTGATCAGTGCTCTCCCTGTGGTCTGGCAAACACTGATCAGTGATTAAGACATCAGCGACACGTTTACTCGATTTTGATCGTAGAAGCGTTCAAATATGCTCTGAATTCTTTGTGGTTATGGTTAGTTTACTACCTAAATCACACATACAAACCAATCCCTTACTTACACGCACACACACACCCACACACACGCACCAGGGGCGTGCATTGGTTTCAGATGGGGATAGGCTGTGAGTGAAAATTGAGTAAGTTTGCGAACAGTAGGCGATCTCGCGGCAGCCTAACATTGGTAAAATTGCACAGTAACGATCTAAGTTGCGCGCTTTAGTAAGGAATAAGTACAGGTAGACGACAAAATGGTTACAGAATATTTATTGTTTATTGTTGAATACGTAATTAATAATTATTCAGCTGTTCTGTCGGTTTTTTATGAAGGTAGGCTCTGCATAATAGCCCATATGGGATGCACGCCCCTGACACGCACACACACACACACACATACACACACACATTTTATGCTTTACATGGTCCGGGCGTGGAGTCCTGAAATACAGGAATATCCTAGTTTAGACTCCAGTCTTCCCGAATATTATATGTTTCCTTGTTTTATTTTGATTTTTATTGTATTTCATTTTATTTACTTAGTTTTATATTCATTTACCCTTGTTTATCTTGTTTAGAATCACATAATTAAGTTTAGTTTAGCGAAACGTGTAGTATTTTGGTGGAAATTGAAAAGATTGAACGTTTAGGTAAACGAATCGCATGAGCGACTGACGGATAGACTTGGACTAATTGAACATGTTACGTTTATCCCAAACTGGTTGACCCGGCAAACTTCTTTACCGCTTCAAAATGATGAACACCACGCGAAAGAAGTTGCGGACAGTTAGTGTAATATTTAAAAGAGACAGCTACAATAAAATTTAATCACAACACAATTTTACTTGTCAACTATTTGACATACTTAGGGCCGATTCGACCAAACACAAAATTAATCCAGTTTAACTATAACAGGTGTAACTTTACTTCTTGAATTTACTTTTTGATAACTTCGTTTGCGTTTTTCCTACTTACTTCAGGAATACACTATACTCAGTTTTATTTTATTGTGAATGATGAACGAATGGATAAACCTACTAAAAATCCATGTTATCTATTTCTTCTAGGTTGTCATCAATTGCTACAATTAAATATTGTAGGATAACAGAATGCCAATGGTGGATTATACAACTTGACAGTTTCTAGGCGACAAGAGTCGATTTGACAAGTGGCAACTTTGACATTTACTTATTCTCAGTTTAATTTATACACTGTCAAAATCGCCCGTTTATATATTTTTCATAGATTAGTAGTTGGTAGAATGAAAAATCAGCTTACTCTAGATTAAGCAGTGGTATACTCTCAAGTTAAAACTTAGTCCAGCTTGGTCGAATCCGGTCTTAGCATATTAGATATAATCGGGAAAAATTACAAAACCACAGCATAAATATATCCAAACTCATAATCTCTACCGACTGCATTCCCCACTTACTATCAGCGTGTAGTATAAACTGCTCGTGTATGGGGTCCAGGTCCTCAGCGGAGCACGGGAACTGTCCCCGCGGCGGCGCCGACCTCTGCAGGGCCGCGATGATGGCCGCCAAGTCCGCCCGAGTACCCGCTGTATCTATAACATTATACGTAGGTCACACTATAAGTTTAGCGTAACTTAAAAAAACAACATGTTACAACCAAAATATTATGTTTATTGCTTTTCGTTTTTTTAAACGATACTAAGAAGGTTTGCAACCTTCTTAGTATCGTTTAAAAAAATATAACATTCGAAATTCAAATAGTTCTGATTAGCTAGAAGTGCAAAACTTTTAGTGTGCCCCATGTAGTTTGTTTTGTCTAGAACATTATTCCGAGCTTTTAACGGGTTAGGAGACAAACATAGATTCCCACAGGATAAACCAAGATTTATTGGGTTACCTTTGGGGTAGGTAAGGTAAGGTGATCGGAAAGAAGAAAAAGTGTCCTGCCAAACTTTTTAATTTATCCATTCATACTGCAACAGCTTTTGATGAGAATGTAAACGAGAATATGTATGGAATAATATATAGAGTTTTATAAGAAGTCGATACAAATCCGCGTTTGATTTTCGCTAGCGTTAATGTAAAAACACTCGGAATAGACCTTTGTATGCTTCTTATAATTCCATGGTTGCAAATTCGGCACGGCGGAGGATGTAGAGGAGCGTTCCAACGTTGGATATTACAAAATAAAATAGCGTTTGAAGCTCGTGATTCAGAGATGGTGTTAAAATAAAAGAACAAATCGAAGATTAAAATTAAAGAGTTTATTTGGTTTATAAAAATGTCTAGGTACTAACTTTAAAACCATATACTAACATGTTAAGAGGACTATAAATGGATTGCGTTGTCTACAAAAAAAAAGTGGACCTAAATTGTGAACGCAGATGAGATTGTCCATGAAACTAGATTTAGTAACGTCCGCAATAGGCAGTCTTATGGAGTATACGTCAGAATTAGTTCTCGAAAAACTCGCGGGTGGCGTTTCGAATTGGCACATAAAATTTGCTGTCTTGTGTATGTAAAAGCAAGTCTAGTGTATAATTTATGGAGGGTAGGGGTAAGGAATACAATCCAGCTAAAGCAGTAAATAACAGTGGCAAACCCTCCAAAACGGCGCTAGCGTAGTCAAAGGGTATGGTATGAATGTAGCAGTTGTTGATGGATTTAAGTAAGCCGAGTAATGCCGAGTTAGATCATTTTAGTGACTTTTCTAAACTTTTTTAATCATTTCAACAATTCCCTCATTTTATTGATGTATTTCTTCTTTAAATATAAAAAATCAGG
This sequence comes from Anania hortulata, assembly GCA_963576865.1. Classification (NCBI taxonomy): domain Eukaryota; kingdom Metazoa; phylum Arthropoda; class Insecta; order Lepidoptera; family Crambidae; genus Anania; species Anania hortulata. The sequence continues at coordinate 5,982,626 of OY756405.1, forward strand.
GGTTAAGAAATGATAAGCAACTAATTATGTTTCTTTGTTTCATTATGAAAAGTGCGCCATAACGGAGGCGGAAGTTCTTCTGTCCTCACCCTGTTGCTACCGTGGCGCCACCAATTTAACACTTTTTCAAAACGAGATTGTACTCCTTGCCTCTACCCTCCATAGTGTAATTATACAATTCAGTAAGTGTTTTACTTACTGGCTCTTGGCGATTCTCGCACATTAGTAAGTGTAGCTCGAGCGGTGCACACGTGGAGTTCCTTGGGCCGGTCCCGCTGCTGCGAGATGTGTTCGGGGCCCGCTTCTAGCACTATCTGTTGATGGAAAGTAACTATCACTAGTTACCCAACGAGTTATAATCATAATTAGCATATGGCGGGTAAACTGTTAATATATTGGACACTTTTAGGTATCAACACTATACACTACGCGGGTAGTGTAGTATTATTTAAAAAAATGCAACAGTTTCAACTTTTAGGTATGATTAAGACTAGTATTGTATTGTATATAGTAGTAGTAGAATACTCTTCCCCACCGCCAACAGGAGGCGTGTCGTAAGAGGCGACTAATTTCTGTAGCACGAGACGGGCAACAGCGTCTGCGTGCGAAATGTAATGAAAAACTGCGCTCGCCAACCCGCCTGCCAAGCGTGGCGAGTAGTTTCAAAAAGTATTGGACATGTACTTTTTCTTTTGTACATTATCTAAATAATACAGAGATACCTATATCAATTTGAAATGTCGCATGATAACACGTCTTGGTACAATTTTTGACGCGCTTTATTTTTGTCATTTATTGGTTGATTGACAAAAGAAAAAATAAGTAAGTAAGTATGTATGTATGTAAATAGCCGCTTCCAACCAATCTGGAAATCACCGGAGGAGGCCTATCTTCAGCAGTGGACATCCTATGGCTGAAATAATGATGAGAATGTAATAAAGAATATAAATGTCACTCGCCTTGGGCATAATAGCTTCCGTCCTGATGTCCATATAAGCCGGTGTATCCTGCTTGTCAGCCGCTTGCTGCAAGGCCTGGGCCACGTGCGGCAGGAAGGCGCCCAGCCACACCACACTGGCCACATCCACAGACACACGGACGGGGCTGAGTTGCGCGTACAGTTTCGGGGCTGGCACTGAAAAGAAAATCATGGGTACAGGAATCGATTTTGTTTGACGATTTTTAAATATTCGTCTAAGGCCGTCTAACTGACTGTGTCTGCGGAATTTTTGCAGTTTTTAACACTAAAACAAAAGTATTGCTTGTTTTTTTATTGGACTGGTTGGACCGATTTTGACGGAACTTTTACTGGCAGATATTATAAGGAGCATCTGAGGCTCCTTTTATTTTAGAAAAAGACTACAAAACAAAATCAGATTAAAATAGGGATGTTTTTGAATTGATTTAAATACCACGAGAACAAAGTCGCGGGCAACAGCTAGTTAATACGATTATGATGATAACGATGTTACATTACATCATACATTCGATACATATTAAAGTGGCCAACGTGACCAAATACACGCGGTGCGAATTGTAGCGACCGCGATCAATTGGCTTTGTATTTTTGTCATAGCGGAAGTAGAAATTTTAATAATACTATTCAAGAACGCTTTATAGTAAGGCACATGAGGAATACATACTAATTAAGTATATACTTGATATTTTAGATATGAATTTTTCAACAACATTAATACATGTTTTAGTAAGAGGCGACAAATTTCTGTAGCACGAGACGGGCAGTAGCGTCTGCGAGCAAAATTTTATAAAAAAACTGCGCTTGCCAATTCACCTGCCAAGCGTGGCAAGAAAGTCATTGGGGGAGGCCTATGTTCAGCAGCGGACGTTCTATGTCTGAAATGATGATGATGATGATGATTAATACATGTTCCATGCCCACTAAACGGCCGCGGGGCGATGTGTTACGATTCGCGCGTACATATGACAAAGTTGCCGCGTCGCACCGCATCGGATCGCTTCGCAACAGCGTCCGCTCCGTAGCCAGGCTTACCAGGGAAGCAGACATCGCCGGGGTAGTAGAAGAAGGTGAGCTCAGCGTGCAGCAGGCCCGCGTCGCCCGGCAGCGTGGCCTTCTCCGCGCTCACCAGCGGCCGCGGCGCTTCGCGGGACTTGGACCCGGTCGATACCTTCGATGACCCAATAGTACTCATTTATTTAGTATACAGGCCGTATATAGGGTATATAGATTAAAAATAATAGAGGTCCCAATATAAAGCCTTGGGGCCACCCATGCGTACTGAAGCTCCGGAAGAGTCAGTTCCATTGACCATTAACTTTTTGAATTCTATCTGTGAGGTATGACTCTAACAAATTTTTCTGAATCATTTGAGACATCACAATGCCGTAATTTCATAACCGGCTTTGTTTTTTTTTTTATTTCCACTAAAAGTCTTAAAAATATTATACAATAATAGCAGAGAGAAAATACAAGACCCATTCCCGTCTTTTCTCTCTGCTCTCTATTGGTCTCGTCAATGTCATTTTCAGTCTAAATTTAGAGATCCATCATGTCACCGCTGGCCAGTCCATCACCATCCAAAAAGTCCGCAACACTAACCTTATAAACAGTGAAGTCGTCTATCCTGAGTACGAGGCATGTGGTCATCAGCTTGCCTAACTGTTGCAGTATTCTGGTTCTTGTGGGTGATCCTGAAACAAACATTGTGTTATCATTTATTGTGGATCTGTCTATGGCAGCGAATTTCTACTTTTTTCAACCAAATGCCTAATAAGTATAATCTTCTAATTGTATTTGTGATGCAAAAGTTGGTAATAAACACCGACATAAAAAACTTCAACGCGTTTCGCGACTTCACTCGGATTCTTCAGGAGAGATGCAGTCGACTAAATTATGCTTATTACGTCTCACTGCAGGACACAGCTCTCACCTCAACTATGAGGTGGTTTCGGCAAAGTACAGTGCGGTGAAGGGGTGTTGCAAGGCCAGTGATAAAATCTTGGCGTGTGTTTTTACAAAAATATTAGTGTATAAAATTAACGAACTATTAAGGCCTGCGCAAACGTGGGAATTTTGACCGTAGAGGACAAATCCCTGAATCGTGAAAAAAAATGTCGCCCAGAACTAGCCACGGACTCAGCGCACACGGTGTGTGATCATTTGTTGCCCGGTCATCGTTCATACGAGCGTCACTCGCGAGCGCGCAACGCAGACTAAAGTTCGCTGTGTGCGTTGCTGCGCTTAGTCAGATGAGTTAAATTTTTTTCGGGGACTCCTCCGTACTTTTGTCAAGTCCAATCTCTTGGCATCCTCGGTTATTCGGGGGACTTTTTGTACGCGGTACTTTTAATCCCTCGTATGCGGTACTCGATGAAATTGTAAGAGATCTATTTTGGCGGACAAAAAAGTCCGCGGACAAAAGTCCCTCGCCTGCGCTGGCCTTTAGCATAAACAAGTTGTATGTAAGTATCTCTTATTTTTTTATGAATAGCTTCGTTAAAAAGCTAAATAAAAACCTAGCATATAAACCATAGAGCAGCAATACGGACCATCTTTTTCGGAAACATGTTACTGACAAGTCCTGTCAACATCAGTCAGAATAGTTATTTATTCAGTATCTAAGCCCTCTTCCGGGCACACATACACATCTCAAAAATATACCACCGGTTTAGGGCTACATATCGGCTAGTGAGAGAAGAAACGGCGCAACAAACTCAGTCACCTTTATTAGCTATTTTACAGGATTAAATAATGGCAGAATCGTGGATCAAAATAATTGACATTGCTACTCTATAGGTGCTCCATGGAAAAATAAAACCAAATTCAATCGCAATTAACACGACAGAAGAAAAAGAACGAATAGTACCTTGTGAGGCAGTGGTGGCAGTGGACGGAGCGGTGGAAGCACTATGCTGGCTGGCGGCCGGGCTGGGCTTGTGACTTATCCCGTTGGTTAGAGGCTCTTCGGGTTTCTCGCCTTGACTTGCCTGGAGAGAACGAGACAGCTTGATCTCTTGTCTAGTTTTGTTTGATTGTTGAATATTACAATCTTGGCGTGTCATTTTACAAAAATATCAGCGTATAAAATCAACGAATTGTTAGAATAAAATGGATTTTGTGTTTAATGATTTATTACAATATTAGAACACTACTTTTGTATCTATCTTATTTTTAAATGAATAATTTTATTAAAAAGGAATGTCAAGATTGTTTATAATATTCGACAAGTAAAAAGGGTAGTTTCCTGGGACAAATAAAGTGTCTATCTATCTATACGTCCCACTGAAGATCACGGGCATCACCTTAACTATGAGGTCGTCCCGTTAACATCCAAGCGGTCTCATGAGACCGCATAACAATATAATTTCTATTGTGTCTCGTTTACGTATGTTTGATCAGTTAACTATTTTTCGTGATCAATGGTAAGTGATGTGAAACAAACAAATAAGTGAAATAGAAAGCCAAAGTGTTGGTGAATCGTATTGTGACTAGAAATCATGCGAAACTTCAGGATTTTACCATGTGTGTTATGGAAGTTAGTTTTAGTTAAAAAAAAAAGTAATAATCATAATAATAGATCAAGTAAAAAATCTAAATCGAAAATTTTGAGTTTTTTTTAGAAAATTTATACGTTTTTTATGACATAATTATTTACTGCTTAGCGTATTTCATTCTCTTTCTAAAAATGTATCAAACATGGGGGTAGCCTATGCAAAAACCACTCAATTTTCTTTTTCTAAATGTAGGTATTCCTAAAATCTAAAAATAAAAAATGGACGTGGGATACTCCACCACACAAGTTCAGTGCGGATTTGTATAGCGGTGTGTTGTAAGGCCAGTGGCTAAACCTTATAGTCAGATGTAATCGAACCGAACGATTTCTCTAAAATCTAATTTTACAAATGATTTAAAATGATAAAGTGTCATGTTAAAGAGATAGAGTTTTGTAATTATTTATGAATGGTGGCAACATTGTTATTGTAAGAAGTCTAGACACGTACATACCTTATTACTAGGTGTGAGTGGTCTAGGATCCAACGCTTCAAGTAGTGTCGTACAGAAGGAAGATAGGGCTTGCGACAGCCATTGACTGTGCGGAGTGGCCGCTTCTCTGTAATTAAATGTCATAGTAAAATTTTTTGCGATACTTGGTGTGGTGAGGTATGGTGGAGACTCGGTTGCTTTATTGTCTGTGGTCGCTAGTTATAAGCTGCCAACGTTAATGTTAGTGTCGTCTGTCAAAGTGACAGTGTCAGGGATGAATTACAGTTGAGGAGGACTCAGAAGAGTACGACAGCTCGGAGGTTAGATAAGACTCGGTTGCTTTATTTTTTTTGTTCCGAGCGCTCAATGCTAATATCAGTGTCATCTGTCAAAGTGACAGCGTCAGAAATGACTTAAGTCGAGGAGGATTCAGATACCTGACATTGACTAACGTGGAAACACGGATTGGCCATTATTTAAAAAAAGAAGAAGAAGAAGAGGAGTTTATTGGTTTTTGTGCAAATGTGCATATAGTTGTTTCGGCTAAAGGGTCATAACCATACACCCTGTATAAAAAGGAAATAAATCGTTACCTGTACCCCCTCCAGTGGCGGCGGTCGTCGGCCGCCTTGTGGTAGGGAAACAGGTCTGCCTGCATGCTGACCAGCGTCACCTGCAGGGCCCCCCCGTTCGCGAGGGACGGCTTTTCGGAACGGCCCACTATACAATAAACAAAAATTAGACATCACATACATTCTTCTGATTCTAAAGGTAAATAGCTAAACAATTTTGTTATAGAAATAAAACAACGCCGGTACCACAACACCCAGACCCGCGATAATATAAAAAGTTCGTTTTCTACACAGAGAATCGAAATCAAAACGCAAGAAGCGTCTCTGATAGGCTCGGCTCTGGGTGTTCTGCGAGATCATGACACCCAGATTCAAGCTCTGGGAATGGAACTGGGAATCGAAAGTTTAAGGCCACACACGGCACCTATTTTCTATAATAGGGAGGATGACTGGGTAAAGGAAACGAAATTCTATTTAGTCAGTTAGATAATGGTAAGTTATTTTTTCTTTTGTCAATCAACCAAAAAATTATAAAGATAAAGCGCTTCAAAGTTCGGGAGTCACGTGACTTCTAAGTAAAAATTTTACCAAGACATGACGTCATGCGACATTTCAAATCAATATATCTTTGTAATATTTTGATTATGTAAAAAACGAAAAAATATAAAAGAAAGTTAATCATCATCCCTATTACAACTAGCGGCACGGTTCTTGGGCGCTGGGCGAACGATGCTTAGAAGACTATTACAATTACGTAAGTGGCCAGTCGCGTGTCGCGCCTGCACCGCCGGCCGAGATCGGTTGCTTGCTCCGCGCACGCGTCTCTGATACGTTGATCGTCTCGTAAGGTGAGCAAAGCGATCCCCACTCTTTCCCCCAGCGCTCAAGATCCGTGCCGGGTATTGTATCCGTACTCACAGCCAGGGTCGTCGCACAGATGCAGGTCGATGCGCGGCGCCAGCAGGTGGTAGGAGGTCTCCCGGACGTCGTGCTTGGCGAACATCCGAGCGAGGATGTCGCGGTCTCCGCCGGACGCTCTACTTTGTATCTGTTCCCGCGGCTCTTCGATCTAAAAGTTCAAAGATTTGGGCTATAGTTTGCGAGACCGGAAAGACCAAAGTTAAAGATGTCATGGCTGTTATGGAGGGTAGAAGTAAGGAGTTGTCCACGCACGGGCATAGTACTCCAGACGAACGGCTTGTGACCGAGTATCGGCGAACGGCGGCGAACGATAGCGAGCAACGATCGGTTCGCGAGCGAACATCGATGCTTGGTCGAACACTGCCTTGATAACTAATCTGTCAGCCCTGGACATAGAGCTAGGCGGTTGATACAACTTACCGAATAATACATAGATAAATAGTAGCACAACATAATATAGTCACTCAGCGAGCTATGGAAACATTGATGGTTGGAATTTAGTTACGATCCGAAACGAGATTATCCGGCAGCAGACCAAAGTAATGGACATAGTCCTAAAATGCAGCAAGCTAAAGTCGCAGTGGGCTGGCCACATCTGTCGCAGAACCGATTAAGGGTGAAGTAAACGGGTTCTCGAGTGGGGACCGCGCCTTGGCAAACGTAGTGTAGGACGCCCCCCAGCTCGATGGACCGACGACCTTAGGAAGATGGCTGGCAGTAGCTGGATGAAAAAAGCGGGAGATCGTGCTCTGTGGCGCTCTTTGGCTTTGGCTTACGTCCAGAAGTGGACTGCAATAGGCTGACATGATGATGATGATGATGATAATATCTACCTTTCTCAAAGCCTTGGCCCTGGTAGCAGCGGCGGTCGCTTTCCGGACTGGTTCAGCCAAGGCCGCGGCGCAGGCTAGAGCGGCCCGCAGCTGGCCGTCTGTCAAGGCCCATGCCAAGGGTTCCGGCCTTATAGCGAGACGGGACCCGATCACAGCGCAATCTGTTGGAGACGAAAACTCAGAAATTACAAATTAGGAGGTACCTACCATTTTAATGTAAAATTTGCTGACCCGGTAGACATTATCTTGTTCAAAATCATAGAGCACATTATTAGAGTAGAAATGTCATAGGATTTGACCGACAAACTTTTTTGCCATTTTTTAATCTTTATCTGTACTGTTTTGATATGGGCGATAGTTGACAGGACTTGTCATTTATATTAAAAGTAAGTTAAATTCACTAACTAGTTTCGGAGAAAGATCGTATCGATGATTTATAGGTATGTGCCCGATGTCCAAATACACCGTGTAACTCTAAATACGTCAAACCTCTTAAGGGCTAATTCTAGAGCTCAAACACAAAAACTTTTTGTATTCGTTTCTCCATACAAAGCGTAACAGCTGATTGGACATTTAGTTTTTTTTTTACATTACACTGTTGGTCCCATAAAATACAACAACTTTTTTATAATTCTATTATTATTTATTATTATCAGTTCTCAAAAGACAATTATTGCGTCCGTAGCAGCAAAATTTCCATAGCAATTGCCGGGAAACTTTTCTATTTTGTCTTTATAAGCAAACATTGTCTTAAGAATTACGAAAACAATTTAAAACGGAAAACAGCCAAACAGTTCTTGAGTTACGATTTCATAAATGTGGCAATCGGTTGTTATTCATATAGGTAAGTAGTTATATGAGTAGCAATTGATAAACAAAGTATTTATAAAACGTTAAAACAAACAAAGTTGCAAATTGCCGAGTCCAGATAACTTTATATGTATAATAACTACCGCAAAGCTGTTCTTTGATGATTGTTAAGAGGCCTAAAACCAAATTTTGACAGTTATGTGGTTATTTAGTGATAAGTGGAAATTCGAAAGGTTATACAAAAAATTACGAAGATAAAGCGCAACAAAGTTTGGGAGTGACGTCACGCCTTGCTAAAAAGTGTCGCAAGGCGTGACGTTACGCGGAACTTTAACAAGCTATATCTTCATTATTTCTTATTTGGTTGAGAAAAGAAAAAATATTTTCTGTTAATTCAACTGACGGACTAATTAGATTTTTTTAGGAAAGTAGCCTATTATGTTTAGCTTTTATTATTTTATAATACCTTCGAATTCGGATTTTTTAGATTTGTCTTAATTTTAGTCAAAATTTTGTGTTAAACCTCTTGAGTTAACTTGGTATAAATTAAATATTTCACCTGAGAGTCGCTTCTTGATGACGATGCGACAGTGCGTGTTGCCGAGCAGGAGTCTCAGAGGCGGCAGGTTGGCCGCCGCCACGCCGTGGGCCTTCGCCTCTATGCGGGCGCTCTGCCATTCTAGCTCCTATAAAAACAATTGACTACTCAATCCATACTAATATTATAAATGCGAAAGCAACTGTCATGTCTGTATGTTACGTTTTCATGTCTAAGCCGCTAAAGATGATTTTTGGTAAAGATTGGAGAAGGATATATGCTCTTTTTTGTAGCGAAATCTTAACCGGTTTAAATCATATTTAGTACGAAAAAATAATTTCCATGTGTGCTTAATGTAAAAAAAATACCTTAAATATAAGAAGTTGTCCAGTATCAGGCGATTTGATCCTGGTCAGTCTTAGATCTCCCTTCCGACCTTCGGGCGTCCGAGACTCCACAGTCACTCTTGAGATCTGAAAAAAGTATCAACTCAGATAATTGTGTAAAATGAAGAAGGCAAAGGCAAATTCGCCATAAATCCATTCATTCAAGTGTTTCATTTACACGATATTTTTCATTGGTTTTGAAGCCGCAAAATGACACTCTTTTAGGGTCTTTCAAGGTTTAAGACTAACTACTTCTACCCAAAATCACGTGTATTTTATTTGATACCAAGTTGAAACAGAACATTATCTTTATATACTCGAGTTTCAGTAAGCTAAAATCGATGTATGCTCTATCCGGAAAAATAAGCGAAGAGTCGACGAATGCGATACCGGAAGAAAAGGCTGGCATCCATATATCATACCCATAAATTATGGAAAATTAAGCACCTTTTAACAGCAATTTTGGCATTGCCAGGCAATGGTTAGTCATGGCCACGTGCCGCTTTTCGGCAAAGAAATCGTGCGATCAACGAAAAAAATTATATAAGTGATATGTCACTACACTTCTCCTACTCCCTTGTGATACTTCATGCTTTTCGTGATTCCTCACGTGACTAATGGACCCTCAATCCTACTCAAATAAAACAACTTTTTCTATGGGATCAACATCGAAATCTTCCATCCCATCAGCTGTAATAATTTGTATAGAATGGATTTTTAGAATGGACATAAGCAATATCTTATCGCGTCTTTTATTTACCTACCTAACTAACCTACTACCATAGGTATAACGTAGTCTTTACCTGAACACTACTGGTGAATGCATCACAATTGAAGTCTATTTGCACTTGATTCACAGCCACTGAGATTCCATCTATGACCTGTAATAATAAAATAAATTGATTTCATTTCTATTGTTTTAGGTGAACCCTAAGCACCTTTAGGGCCTCTTACACCACATGCTAATAAGTTCCAGATAACCTATGTGGCACTTGTTTTGACAGATAACCCATACAAATAGCTGTCAAAAAAGTGCCAGTTACTTGGACTTGGAACTTATCTGCAAATGGTGTTTAGAGGCCCTTAAAGTTATAAAGAAACTCTTAAGGCGCAGGGTAAGGGTACGCAGTACGCAGGGCGCAGGGTACACGAAAACGAGGTGTTTTTGGACAAGTTTTCTGGCGAAAATGCTGGATGTAGGATGTGGAAATTAATATATCATGTAACTTAAATGTTGAAGTTTTTTCAGTTGTACTTAAATATTAATTATTATTTCTTATAAACACTAAAAATATTTCAAAGTACCGCAAATATCGCGAGCTTGTACACATTTATGTTTCAAACGACGTTTTTGTTTAGCTTCAAAGTTGGTTTAGTTATTTATAACATTGCCTTTAGGATGAAGTTTTTTGTTTTTGCAAATAGTCAACTAATTAAGAATTATAAGGATTTTTAATGGATTTTACTCTTATCGCCTACTTTTCCATGAGCGGATATTTTGCTCGCAATGATAATCTATTTGCACAGGAGCGCAACGGATGGTTGTTTACTCTGCGAGAAACATTTGTATTATCATAGGCACGTAATAGAAGTCGCATTAGTCAACGCTTAATGCTCAAGGTCACTAACCTTACCCGTCGCCTTAACCCTTCGCGCGCCATTAATTTTTTTTTCTTATTGTTTTCCATTGTTTTTCCCGTTTAACGTGGGTAAGTGGACCGCGAAGGGTAGGATAACATTGTTGTAAGTCTTTTATGTTTTTTTTTTGTCAGAAATGAGTGGAGGTTTCTCGTTTCAATAACTATTATTAAATACGAAGGTCTTTATGGTCCCTTATTCGCCAGTAGGAAGTCAAGTTCATTTTCTATACTCATGTGTCTGAGGGGGTCGAGGTGTGGTAGGTAACTTCAGCGGCAGGTAGGGCAGTGGGAAAGGAAAGCACTTTCCTTTTTCCTTGATAATATCGAGCTTAATAGCGCAAATACATTTTTTTGTTTATTAAACAAGTACAAAAAAACTGACATTGACATTTACATGGAGTGTTGACAAGGGTTGAAAATAAGAATAATCTAGGCCATGGCTTTACGCATAGGATACTTTTTATCCAGGTAAGGTCAACGCAGACGAAGTCGCGGGCAAAAGCTAGCTATATACAGGGTTATTTGTAAAACATCAACTACCTCCTAGGGGATAATTCTGGTGCTCAAATACAACAACTTTTTCTATGGGACCAACATAGAAATTTAAAAAAAAATACTTCTCTATACAAACTGTTGTCAGCTGGTGGCGGCTTAGTATGGGGAAGTGTCTTTTATTGCGATTTCAATGTTGGTCCCAAAAAATCAATAAAAAATCGATAATAAATTGATAGCCCCTAGGAGGCTGTTGATGTTTTACAAATAACCCTGTATATTTATATTAGACGCCAGACCCACCTTGTGTATGTAGCTGTACTTGCCGGGCGCGGGCACGGCCCCCGCCGCGGTGGGGTGCACTACCCGCGGCTCCTGGCACACTTCCAGCGCTATGTGCACTTCGTCTAGGTTCTGAGGGCAAAGAAATATAGAATAGCTATTCACCTTCATAAATTTTTGGAAGTCTGTGTTTGGATATATTTGTTTCTCAACCACGCTACAACGGCAGAAATTTATCTCATTTTTGAATTCCCGTGGGATAATTATTCATTTTGGCTTAGTTCTGAAGTATACGCAGACAAAGTCGAGAGCGAAGCTAGTATTTTTTATATAACGTTTCTTTCACGACTTAGATACCTACATGGTTACATTATTTTTTGGAATCTCTTTTATACGTTCCTACGTTATACCATAAATTTTTATTTCTGTTTCCTATATAACGATGTTTGTTGGGTTTTTAATAAAAAAATATTGTTATGGTCTCGAAATAAACTTCCCTATTTTACGAGGTACCAAACAATCAAATTTGCCAGGGGCGTCACCCAGCACACCCAGACTCGAGCCAATTATGAAAACACCGTTTTCTGAATTGACCCAAATCGGGAATCGAACCCGGAACCCTTTGCGTTTAAGGCGAATTACTGCGCCACTGTAGAGAGACCGCGACTAGGCAAGCGCAGCGTGGGGCGCCCTCCGACAAGGTGGAGCGACGATATACGCAAGGCTGATGGCAGTGGAAGGAAGAGAGTAGCCGAGGATCGGGCGCAGTGGCGTGCATTGGGAGAGGGCTATGTCCAGCAGTGGACTGACGTGGGCTGACGTCATATGCACCGCCCACAAAACATTTCTGATTAGCCTAATGGTCGACTGGTAGAGAATGGCACATGGCATTAAGTCCACCTTTTGTTCGATTTTATTTTGTGCAATAAAGTTTAAATAAATAAATGGGCTGTTTATGAGGACAATGAAAACGTTTTTATTCCTGCAAAAACACCTAAATTCTGTTAGCATAAATCTTTAATACAAACTAGTCTTAAAACCTCTGGCACACAGTCCAGCAAACGCATAGCTGTGTTTCAATGTTATTGATTGAGTGCTACTAACATTTGAAGGTTAAAATTAATTTATTAGCTGAACAAATAGGATGGTAGTAAGATCAAGGCCAGACATGCAAGCCGAACGGGTCGCCACAATATACGTGATTGTAGTAAGCCCAATGCTAACAGGGTATGTTTTGTAAAAGTCTAACAATACAAGTACATAATATTATTCTTTAGCAAAATAACTATGTGCAAATGTTGGATTTAATGTTTTTTTTTAGACTTACGTTAATAACCTTTTTAGTTACATCAGTCATAGTTCGCAAAGCATCAGGTTAGTCAATACCCGGCCCCCGATTCAGAACCATGCGATACAAAATTTTGGCCGGAAAACCATGAGGTATATATGATTTTCATATACCGACTGTCAATTCGTTGTCGAATGGTCAACCGTGGAGCTTACTTTATATTATGGAGTGTGAAAGAACCAAATGATGGTTTAATAGTTGTTGTACCACGCTCGGGGATGCATTTCAGACTAGTTTGTAGTGTAAGAGCCCCATTCTAGCAACCCCTATCAGTGGGAGATCGTACTAGACTTAATTAGGCCTCGACAGTATTAACTTTACCATAATCTTATCCGATTCTCGAATAGAGGCCTCAATAAATAACAGTTTAATATATGACAATATGAAAAAAGTCCATTGGCACGCAAAGTTGGTATACACCTGGACACGGTGTCTTATAGCGGTGTGTAGCGCAGCTACAGGCGATATTGAGTATTGTCCTTAGAACCTTATAATGTTGGTGGCGCTGACTAATCAATTAGCTGTTACTTGTTGCGCGCTTATAGAGGAGACTACTGTAGTCACCTTTACTGTAGCAGTGCTCGCCCATCCGTGACTTGATCAAGTCTAGCGTTCCAAGTAGCCGTCAGGATTTAGGTAGCGCAATTAAACTACGATAACATTGTAAGATTCTTGTGGTATTGTCTAGATTCAAATGACTTGCTATATGGACATTTTATGTACCTACCTACTTTTAGTTAGAGGTAAAACACGACAATTTGGATATAATGTTATGGGATTATAATCAACCAATTTAACAAAGACCTTGGAAACAGATGTGGCGTATCTAAATACTGTTTAATCTATTGTAAAGTTTATTTTCTAAATATGTATGATAGATAAATGTTATTGTTATATAGATTTTAGTTATAAATCGTATAAGTGAATAATGCTTTTTTGTTAAATAAGATCAATACATAGTTAAGGCTTATAGAAGAACTAGTAAATGTACTGCTTATGGAACTTATTGTCAGTTTCACTATGTTTTATTAGCAAGTCGCTTATTGAAGATAATAACCACAACAAACAATACAATAAGACATGTGACTATCATCTATCAGTTAGTTTACAGACAAAAATTAAATTCTCAGAAAAAACATTTAAACTTTTAAAACTTTGGACTAACCAACGCCGTGGCGGTCTATTTGCGGGCAAAAGTCATTTATATACTAAAAACTAATCATTCTCCGACATCCGTATTGCATTTTACATCATAGATATTTACAAAAAAGATTTAGGTCCGTAATTATTCGCATACAAAATTTGACAACAGATTATTAAGACAGCGTCCACTGTACAGATCCCCGCGATCAATCGCGATCAATCTAAAGGCACCATTGCAGTAATAGACCGTGAGGCAGAAACCGCGGCCTTCACCGTGCCCGCACATTAGTTTGTACGAAGCTTTGAAAATACATTATCAATATTCAAACATAATCATAAAACGTACATTCACAAGTTACATATTTAGTGATAAGATTGTTTCAGTTCAATGAACATACCTTTCTCGTTACTGCATATTTAATCAATTGTGTCTGTGTGAGGTATGTGTCAAACCTCTAACATTGAATGCTAAATAAGAGACATTAGCAATTCATTTAAACACTAATCTGAATATTGTACTGACAGAATACATATTTAAGATGAAAAAATGTTACGAATAGCTTCAGGCTTCATTTTATTTGTGAATATATTAATATTAATTTTGCTCTCAATGTCAACTGATTATGAGATATTTCTATGTTTATTTACATACTTTTTCCTCAGACCCTTGCATGGTCGTACCAGAACCAGACAAAAATAAAAAATTGGATATGGTGACAGGATGTCGAGTCAGCCAGACATATAGGATTATAGAATAATCACTGTCATGACCTATTGAAATTCAAAATTACATAATTTGAAAACATCATAGACATATATTTACCAGCACAATTGGAACAGTCTTTAGTTTGGTCCACTGTATCCTGAACGTAGCCCGATTGCACTTGGCGGACGTAAGTCGCACCCATCCTGGCAGTTCTAGCAGGTCCGTCAGCAGGTCTTCATCGAGGGTCAAGTCGTGCAGCTCCCCCGAGCCACGTAGAGCCGATAAAGAGATTTGTTCCGGAGATAGGTTTTTTGTAAACCTAATGGAATAAAGGATAGTTTATAGGCATATGTTTGATATTTCTTTTATTGTATGTGTTCATGTTTAATAAGTACAATCACGAATTTAAAACGAAATATTAAACACTATTTTAAAACGTTTATATTTATTAAATCCACTCAGTACAATAAAATCTGTCACATAGATGTAGTGAGCAATTAGTTAATTATTTTTCTCACACAATTGGCAATGGAGGAAAAAGAATTGTTTATTGAGATAATAGGTGTTACTTATAAATGTTCTTGCCATTGACCAATACATTGTAGGAACTTAGCAGAGAGACGTGAATTGCGTCCAACTTAAGGCACATGATCTATTGTGACACCACGAACCTAACTCGTAATATAAGAAGCGGTACGTATCTTTAACAGTAGGTAATCCAATTAATTCAATTAGATAAAATTATACGAAAAGATATCGTTAAGTAAAATTATAGGGCGTATTGGACTTACCTTGACAAATGTTTTAGCAACTGGTTCTTTATGATTGTAACCATTTTTACTGCACTGTTATTTGTTAAGTCTAGCTAAATAATACGAATAACTTATCAAAAAATCATTATCGCGAGACGAAAATCCCCGAGGTTTTTCTTTTTGAGAATGAACTAGACTGAACGAAATGAATGATGATGGATGGACGAGACAAACAAGAAAGACAGGAGATTTGACAGGAGACTTCAGTTTTGCCAATATGCAAATCCAAAATTATCGTAAATCAGACCCGACTTGAAAAATAAAACCTGCTCTGGTGGCGCCAGTTGCTTAAGCTTGACAATTAGTTCCAATAGTTTTCGCAGCGCAGTACAGTGAAGTTTTTTTTTCTGTTCGGCGCGCTCCAATATAGTATGAAAAAACGACTAAACCGATGTTGATAGAATTTATATGGGACCACCTCTGCAGTATGACTTACCAAACCAAAAAAAAAAAGAATCTTTAAAATCCATTCATAATAATAGAGTTTTAACGTAACAAATAGACAGACGAATTGAGAACCACCTTCTTTTTAAAGTCGGTTTTAGGGTATATCTAAAGAATTAATTAATATTTTGAATATGTAAAAAGGAAGAGGGAAGTAAAGAAGGGAAGTAAACACTAGGTACAAATAGTAGCGTACAAAGATTGACAGAAGAATTTAATAAAACTATGAATATTGCGTTCCCTTTTACGCTCACATTTTTCACTCCACATTATGTTCTCAAAAATATCGTAATATTTAAGAAATTATCGTATGAAACAGTAAAATTATCTTGCGATACCTTGTTATTATTTTATATCGTCTAACACTTATATGTATTATCGCATGGTTGGCAGCGCTGGGAGACTTTACTACGAAATGTCAAAACAAAGAGTGCGATCACTGATCAAGTAAACCATTAAACCATTTGCGACAGTTCAATTTAATAGCTTGTTTTTTTTCTTAATTGCTTATATAAATTATAAAATAATACTCATTAAGGCTGAGAAATTATAGGAATGATTTAATCTTACTGTTGTATTTTTTATTTTAAAACTACAATTGCGTACAACGGAAAACGTAACATGGAAACGGAACGCAAACTTAGCAACGAGTCAACGAAAAGGCGCGATATTTGTTTGCGTATCTCTGTGTTGATTTATTGATTTTAAATAAATATTTCTTGTACTACCTAACAATTTAAACCTTTTTAGATTTAATATTTATATTACTTTGTGACTTTATTTGAAACTTGGACTTGGGATGACACTGGCCGTGTATAATTTCCACCAGAAGAAGACTCGTAAGAAATAAAAAATAAATTTCCAAGTTTGACAAATCAAGTCATTGTTGTGGTAATATTTTGGAACGTTTCTATTGAGATTTTCTATCGTTTAATGAATTTGTATCGATTTTCAGTCTTTGGTAATCACTAAATATTATTTGTAACTCTTCAGCTGATTTGGGAGCTAAGAGATCCTACTGATCTAAAGGTAATAAAATAAGTAAATTAATTGTCACGGTGTCACCTGTATGTAGTTATGATAGAAATAGCTAATATTTAAAATGTAAGTATTTAGATTTTAATAGCAAAAATACTTACCTCTTTACTTTATTAATTACATAGAACGTAAACAATATCACTGTTATCACTCCTTCAGCAGTAGTTATCCCACGTAGAAAACTTAGGTTCAGTAAAATGTCAGTTTCAGTTGGGACTTAGTAGAAAGGTGGCACTATGAATATGATCCAACGAATAAACCAACATTAGTGAATAATTCTCAGTTCAATGTTTTAAGAGTTATACCTTCTTAGTATCAATAAACAAGCAATATTGAGTCAGTCTACATACAAAAGTAGCGTTTAAGAAGCACATCGCATTTAACCTTATCTCCTTAAAGTTTATTTTTACTTTTTTTAGCGATTGACATAGTATTTGCACGCTTCCGCACAATGTCACGCAGAGACAGCAAGGTAGAGGCCAGTTACATCGACGCCGATTTCTCCTCCGGCGATTCTAATAGACCAATGACAAAACAGCTGTATCAAGAGGAAAACAACAACGAGGTCAATGAACTCTCCAAGGAGTTGTCGGAGATGGGCTGCATCGTCGACGCTGTGAAGAGGCCTCCCAACATCTGCGTGGAGACATGCGTCTACGACTCAGAAACAGAAGAAGAAGCGACGAAGTCCTGCGAAGAAGAAGAAGAAGATGGGTATTCAGACGAGTTTGAAGAGGACAAAAGTGAAGAGGAGGAGTCGATTAAAACACAGCCCAAATCCACTAGCGATATAAGCAAGACCCAGACAGTACAGTCTTCCATGAAGTTGTCAAAAAGCCAGTCTTCTATGTCAAATAAGCCTCCAGGATCGGTGTCCGGCCGATCTACGACTGATTATGGGTAAGTTGGAGCAGAATCATCTAAAACCATAATTTGTTAATGTTGATTTATTCCCGAAAACTTTTAAGTATGTCTGCATTCTGTTTTTAGTTCTCTAAGTCTAATAATCAGATAATTTTATTTAGTTACTTAAATTTAAAACTGTTTATACTGACGTCGCAAATTTGATATTAGCAAACACCAGAAGACTTAAGTAGTTATTAAGTATCTTCTTACTAGGAGATAGTAGTTTAATCTTCTTATAAGCTTAAAGCTTTTGTCTTAAAGTGTATATTTCAGACAAACTTTTCCAAATACATTAATCTCGTAAACAATATATAATTTAATTCTAGTTGGCACCTAGAAGTCCTGCAACATCTCTTTCGTTCTCAGGTCAATTTCCGTCCCTCCAACACGCAGAATCAACATGTCTTTCACGAACGAGAGACTACGGGAAATCGAGAGGCACAACCACATTCTGCTAACCAAGATCATGAGCGCGCGGAACACCAGGAAGTCTTCCATCCCCCCGCGGGAGCAGGCAGCGCGGAAACCGGTGCCATCGGCCGCTGTGCTCAGAAAGACTCAGCAGCGCCAAATAGACCGCGACAACATGGTGAGACTTCTTTATCTGGCGCAAAGTAACGTACTAACACGAAATCATTTGATGCCAAGAAATTTTTTGGTAAATTTACCCTAAAATTACCGTATAATTACCGTACACTCCATTAGAGTTTAATTTTGCAAACAAAAAAAAAGGATATTTCTTTGCAGTTATTAGGTAAAAGCAAACATGTTGTGGGTGATTTCTAGGGCTTACCATCAATTTGTTTAACCACCATTCAAAAATATTTTTATTAGATCAGTTTAAAATAAGACTTAATTGAATAGTTAACAGATAACAGGTAAACAGATGATTATTGCATTTAGTATTTGGCTATAAGAACCCAATTTTATTGATTTCAATACATAAAAGTCCAAGGCTGTAATAAAGTTTAAAAATGTATTTTTTAATATGTAATTTGAAAGGTCGAAAACGCTATCCGCCCGACCGAGTGACGTTAGACAATTAGTACTTATACTAGTAAATATCATTCGCATGTTTCTCGTAAACATACTACCTATTATCTTCCAAAATCTAATTAAAAAGTTGTTATTTATTTGTTTTATTGTTTAAATATTATGGACGTCGGATTTGTGAAAGCAAATAGCACAAACCTGACGATAGTAGACATGGTTTGCTATTCTGTGTATTGGACCCAGATTTTTGCTTTACCGAACTTGGGAACGTTAAAACTTCTATGTAAGCATAGTGCAATTAGTATTAAAATGTAATACTTACAAGACCTAAAACAAATAATAGTTCGTAAGTAAGTATGTTTACAAGTGAGGTTACGCCATAGCACAGATCTTGGTGTTAAATGAAAATGACAACCCGTTGTGATAAGCAGAATTACCTGCCGTGATCATGTGCGTCGAATTGAACGGAAAGAAAAGAAAAATTGTTTCTTATTACCGTACTTTTTGTAGATTATTAGCTCAGAGTCTTAAAATTACCGTACATTTGTCACACTATAATTACTACCGTACGGAGCATGAAATTACCGTATGAATACGGTAATTACCGTACGGTTGGCAACCCTGTCTTCCGCTCAATATTAATATAACCTTTAATACATACAGGGTAGCCAGAAAAGTGACGTCCAAAATTTTTTTTAGGTGCCTCGTGTTAGAGGTATCTGAATCACCCCTAGTATGTTCTACGATTTTTCGTAGTTTTCGTAGTTTCGAGTTACGATTTTTTTTAAATACCTAGCCTATGAAGCCTATGAAGTACAACTTTTTTATTATTAACGTTTCATTGCGCGCTGTAATGGTATGTAATGTATGTATGGTAATGAGTTTTCGTGCGATATTTGTACCAACACGAGTCGAGTCGCTAGCACTACTCTCCTTAATTTTCAGATTCTGCTGAAGAAGATCCAGCGCGCGAAGTCGTCGGTGCCAACCGTGCGCCGTTGATATACAGCGGCGTCCGGTGCGCGGGCGCTGCCTGGCCTGTGGAACTCCACAATTCCACATGCCTGCTTGTTATTATATTTATTATACGGATTTTTATTACCAGTTGTTTACTATCAATTCCTTTCTATTGACTTGAGAATATACAGTGTGTGGCCTAGAACCGGGGATAATATTCAAAACCGAAACTCTCTAGAGTGTTAGTATTTTTTCTAAAAAGATTCCAGTCAACCAAAACCCATGCATTAGACGCAATAAGAATTTAAAGTTACGATTCATATTCAATGAATTATTGCAAAACGATATTATCGCTAACATTGTCAATGTCGTGTCATAGAGACGTTCCGAATAGCTTCGAATAAGTACAATACTGATGAACTCAATCGATTCAGTTGAGCGAAACTATTGCATTGTTTGAATTACATTGAATTGTAACTTTTTTTTTCTAACAAACTTAATCGTAAAAGTTAGAAAAAAAAAAGTTTTAATTTTAATTAGTTGGGACCATAATGATTCAATTACTAATGACCTATAGAGTCTCTGTTTTCAATATTATCCCCGGTTTCAGGCCACACACTGTATAACCAAAAGTGGGGAGTTCTGTAAAGACTCCTTTGGGCTTGTAAAACATAATGTCAGTGGACGTCAGACGCTGTATGTGCGGGTAGCATAAAGTAAACTGGTGCAGTTATTATACCTTGCTGTATTATACCTTACCTTGCTGTAATGGTCGGGGTTGTAAGTGGTACAGACCTATTAATTACTCCCTGCTGTATAAATATGATAGATGTAGTCGCCATTTTGCATCGCCGTGCCGGTGACGTCACATTATGATCGCAGTTTCGATAAAAATTCAAAATGGCGGCTATTTCTATCATATTTTTACAGTTGGTGTCCAATATATCGCTATATCGTATCATATCATATCGTGTATTGTTGGTCATGCTAGGGGGGCTGAAGCGGTGGTAAAGAAAAGCTACCCATATTTTAGGACGTCTACCGGAAAGGGGGCTTGTAAGTCTTGTAACTAATTAAATGAGTATTATTACTGAAACAAAGAAGATTCCGACGTATTAAGAATCTTCTCCTCTCTTCCATTCCTCTCCTCCTTTTTCAATGTTGGTTGGAAATAGCCGGCAGTCATAATCTTAATTTATCCGCCTGTTGGCGCCTAAGTGCGCTCGCGCATAGAAAACCCCAGTTTTTCAGCCGCTTCAACTCCCGCAAATTGAGTCTGACTAAGCTGTCGGTTTACAAATGAGCTAATTCAAACCCGTGAATCACAATATTAGTGAGTGTTGCTCACTTCTAGCAATAAACATTATCACGACATGTCGTTTGTTAATTTCAGTACAGTTTGCGGCAGTTACTCATATATAATTATAACTTATTTTGGTATTGTATTTAATAACTAGCATTCTTAACAAAAAATAACCCCAAAGCCACAGCTAAATCTGAGTTAGTAGTCAATAAATCAACTCATAATAAGTACCTACTTAAATCTTGACAATTTAGGTTGTGGTTGGATTTATGGGTTGTTTGTACTAGTTGTCCCGGCGAACTTCGTACCGCCTTTTCTTATTTTTTGTAAAATTATCCGATGTTTTTATAGTTATTCTGCTATTCGTGGCGGAGAAAAATCCAACAAATCAAAGATCAAAAAATCGGCCTAGCCGTTCTTGACCTATAAATGGTGTAACTAACTCGACTTTGTTTTATATAATATATAGATTTACAAGCACTTAATTAGAAATTAATTATTAGGTACTTTTAGTTTCTGCCATAGACATGGTTAATTAGATACAAAAGGCCCAATAATTTGATTCCTGAAGTATTGTGACTGCAAACAGTTCATCTTTAAATTGTGTGCTCTGAAAAAAAGAGCAGGATACAATCTACTATTTGGTAGCTGGTAGCATGGGCTTGTCTTGTCAGAGCTGCTGAATACCTAACCTGAAAAATAATCATGCTCGTTCCGAAAATAATGATGGCGATGGACATAAGGTTAGCCTTTCGTGCCTGATAGGATTATATATATATATGTAAGTACTTTTCATGTAAGTTACATGAAACTTCACATGAGATGGTGACATGAGACTTCACTACTCCACTACGGCACGGGTAGCCCATAAGCTATAAAAATAAATTAAAATGATCCCATTAGCTATTCTAGTATCAAGGACTCGCAAACCTCAAGCAGCCAACTTAAGGGAGTAGCCAATAACCTTTCCCACTGATTATTGTGATGTCCAGAAATTTTTAATGTGTTTCTTTAACTTTGTTCAAATTGAAAATAGCTTCGTATACAGATTCTGAGTGCTTTAGATGAGTTTGCTTACAGGACCATAGATAGCTAGCCTAAGTAGTTACTTAGAAAGATCTCTTTATTCTACTGCACCATACAAAGCAGTTACAATTGGTGTTCACTTACCTACCCACCCTCGAAGTATATTGATTTTTTTCGCTAGCAAAGCCATTGGGGTAAGGCCTATGTTCAGCAGTGAACGTCCAATGACTGAAATGATGATGATGAAGTAGACATAGATTGGCTGGATGCAGGCGGTATTGAGCGTTCTGTAGGAGATATGTCTAGCAGTGGACTCTAAGGCTGATGATGATGAGACAGACACTAAGTTATGATCTAAATAGACATTGATAATAACAGATTTAACCAGATTACAGCTACTTAGTTCCACCGACTTTTTTGTTGAAAGAGGGCACTGACATGAGAATCGGTACTTTATGTACTTAACGCTTTATTTGTAACTAACCAATTAAGTAGGTAATTAACATTTTCTCGACAAAATCAAGTTGTAGGAACTACCGAAATTGTAATTAAGTAGATTTGGATCTTCTAGATTATCTTTAAAACTTTGCAAGACTGACATTCAGGTTACAATACAATAATTCGATAGGTATACCATTTAATCAATCTGATATTTGAACCAGGACGTGGATAGTGGAACTCTGGCTAGGTAATAAAAGCCTTCGAGTTTGGGCTCATTTGATTCGTTATGACGAAGTCTCTTGCATAGAGTTGCGAGTTTTATAGTTTTATAAACTAAGAAAGTAAGTAATTATATTATTGGTAACTATCTTATGTAGGTAATCATCATCAATCAAATCTCGGTAGTCGTTTCGTCGTTTTTATCTTTAAGGGCCAATTTACTATCGTCAATTAAAAATTACCCGACCATTAAAGTATAATTTGCCTAAATCAAGAATGTCATCGCCTATTTTCTTAACATTTAAATTAGTATAGGTACTATAATATTATATGGTAATTATCAATCGTGAAATAGGCCCTAAGATATCTAATAGTCGTATCGATTTATAACTTTGTAAGTAGGCATGTGAAATGCGGATTAATATAATAACTTAATACCATCGAGCTGATCTGATAATGAATCCAGGAACGGATAGTGGAACTCTTCAGTGACTAGGTACAACTAGAAACCTTTGAGTTAGGGCCACAGATTAGACAGAGTACCTATGTGTTTAGAGCTGGGCCTTGTTTGGGCTCATTTGATTCATTTTGACAGCCTATTTTCCAGTCACTGTAAGAGACCGGTAGACGTCCAAAAAGTTCGTTTTTAGGAGATTTTCGTTAGTAACATCCAAAGGAGTTACAAACATTGTTTATTTTGCAAATTCATCATTTGTTATTTTGTTTATTGTGATTAATGTTTTGTGAAAGTAGGTATTGTCCCCGTGTGACCAATGACCACCTTTCGGTAGTTTTTCTAGTTTTGACGCTTGTTGACATGTACGTAACTTTTTCGCATTATGATGCATTCGCAAAACGCATAAAATAGCAAAATGCAGGGTAGTAGAGAAGTAGTCTTTTTATTCGCTTTATTACTTTATCATTAATACGTGAATATTAAGAAACAAGATTAAATATCAAAAGTGAAAATGAAAATTTGTGGAAAATAAGTAAACATAGGAAATTACATGAACAAAAAAAAAACTGTAAATTAAATTAGCTTGTGTGCACCAAAAAAGAAGATACTTTAGCGCCTGTCGATGGTTTCTGTTACGGTCACGGATAGAAATAATAATCGCACTCAAACTAAAATGTAAGGAACAAGAAGTCAATGGGGGGGGGGGGGGGGGGGGCTATGTTCAGCAGTGCTATGAACGTCCTATGGCTGAAATTTTGTACCACTGCCTGGTGAAGTTTCGAAGTTTCTCCGTACAAAGGTTTGAGAAATAACCAGTTTCTCAATAAAAATACTTTTACCCATTTACCTACTAACTTGTCAGGCTCAATATTAAAGGAAGCAAATGTGTTAATTAATCAAATTAATTATTAAATATTGGATAACATCACATACATTGCTCTGATCCTATGGTAAGTAACCAAAGCACTTGTGTTACAGAAATCAGAAAAAACGACGGTACCACCCAGGGTGGGTAGGGTAACAACACCCAGACACGAGACAATATAGAATAGTTATTTTTCTACATTTACCGACCCGAAATCGAACCCGGGACCTCAGAGATAGCGACACCAAGTAGCCTCTCGGCTACGGAGGTAGTATAATCATCTTTTAGTATGGTATCAACACGGAAATCGTGAAAATAAATCGTGAGTGATATTTGATCCATACAAAGTCTAACGGCATGCAACCTACGCTACGCCTAATATATTGAGCTTCTATTTTTTAAAATATAAGGTAAAAGTCGTTCGGAATGATGAACACATTTTGTAGTACTAACTAGTAATTATGTGTTTTCGTGATTTTTATTTTGGTCACTTAAGAAGCGGTTTAATTTAAGCATTAAAAACACTCCCTAAAAGGAAAAACCTTACATAGAACTTTATTTATGCTGGCATTGACATACGATTACTTTATTATGATGAGTAGTGAGTACCTACGTAGTGCTTGACCAACACATCGCAATTTCGATGATTCAAAACATACCCTGTTATTATCACTAAGTCGGTAGGCAACAAGGAAAACCAAGAGATAGTATTGTAGGCATATTCCATGAGTCGCAGGAGGCAAATAATGTCAAGGGTCACTTAAGTAGCACTTCTTACCGACATGTTGTGAACAGATAAATTATTTTTAATCTACAAGTAGGTACTATATGAGGCTATGGAATTGTTTTTAACTCTTGGCGATAACGCTCGGTCATGGTTACTGTTAAAATATGTTTATTTTAATGTAAAGAGAAAAATATTATTATTTTGTTGAATAGAAAAACTGAAGGTGGTAATTATCTCTGAAGTAGCATATCACTCTCTGAAGTAGTCTCAAACAAAATTAACTATTTTTTTAATTCTCAATAATATTCATATAAACAAAAATTGAGAAGAAACGGTGCAACAAACTCAGTCACCTTTGTCAGCCTTTTTTACAGGAAATACAGTTACATACAAGACATGAAGTAAGTGCGAGCTAAGCAGGTTAGGGTCCATGCACTATTGTCGTTTAAATAATCGTCTACTTTATAATATCCTTTTTTCGTAACGTTTTTTTTAAATGTAGATTTTGAACTCATGTACAGGTAGTTCAACAAGAGTTCAAGAAGATTCAATGCTATTAGATTAGATATTAGGAGAAAGTAAAATAAATAGCGAATTAGCAAGCTGAAGTGGCAGTGGGCGGGGCACATAGCACGTAGAACTGACGGCCGATGGGGTAGAAAGGTTATAGAATAGAGGCCGCGAACCGGCAAGCGTAGCGTAGGACGTCCACTCACATGGTGGTCAGACGACCTGGTAAGGGTCGCAGGAAGACGCTGGATGCCACTTCCAACCGGCCAATCTGGAAGTTAATGAGGGAGGCCTATGTTCAGCAGTGGACGTCCTATGGTTGGAATGATGATGATGATGATGAAAATAAATAGTCGATAAGTAGCAGTCTACGTAAAGCTTCATCATCATGATCATCATTTCGGTCATAGGACGCACTGCTGAACATAGGTAAAGCTTACTCGTAAAACTATATTTAGTTAGCTATAATTCTTACTTATTTCGTATTTTTTGCTTGTTTGGTACTCTCAGAGCTCTACAAACATCCTAATGAAGTGAGCAATTAGCAAATAAGCACTACGCAAGCAGTTTATATATATGAGTCACACTCATTCAACGAGTTAATTTTAATTAATCATGGAACTAATTTTTTTTGACTTTTCTCGACACTGTGCTTATAATATAATTATGTTCCACAGTAGGTATCTTTGAGTTAGAATTTTTAGTAATGTCAAGTTTAAACAGTATTATTATAGAAACAGTAACGAAATTAAATTTAAATATTATATTAACACGTAGATAATTATACGAAATACCTACTTTATACTTATTGCTTAACTGTAACTAAACTGTTAGCAATTTTGAATATAACAAGTAATTCACCTAAGTTATGCACCCAGCAAAAATAATAAAAACTATAGAATTATAAAAGGTTAATGTGAAAATAATCGTATCCCTTCAGCCTACGAGTCTATTTAGTAACAAATTAGAGTTAAATTACTAAATCTATGGTCAAACTACCGCTTCTTTCGAACCGGGGAATCTGGCTACATGGAATCTTACATAACTTTTATTACGTTAAATTTGGTAAGAAGCTAGGTCTCATAGAACAAGTAAGTAAAAAAACCTGGAATTGGTTTTCTTTAAATAATTTTAACATCATAACTATTTTAAAAGTTTTATAAGACTCGTTACAACTAATCAAATTATGAGTTTAAACAAACTCGAGGGTTGGGTTTTTCCAGTAGCCTAAACTAAGGAGTAGCCTAAACTAAGGAGTAGCCTATACTAAGAGTTCTATTATTCACTCCTGGCTCCATCATCAGATCAGCTTCAGCAGCAGCAGTGAACGTCATATTATTACACAAAATATGACGTCCACTGCTGAACATAGGCCTACCCCAGTGACTTCCAGATTGGCCGGTTGGAAGCGTCCTGAATCCAGCGGCTTCCTGCAACCTATGAATAGGTGAGAAGAGAGAAGAAGAAGAAGTCAATTAGAGCTAATTGAAGCGTGTATAAAATATATGTGCGATTTTATAATGCTTTTATCATAGATTCATTCATAGCCACTCATGGTTCCTATGTTGGCACTTATCTATCTATCTAACATCTAAAAATATCCCTTCCAAACTGGGACAGATTGGTGATAGCAGTTATTATAAAAATGTTTATCGCTACTTGTAACATGGAATAATTATCGACTGATACCGTTTAGTAGGGCTGAACAATCAGATTTTCTTAATTTTCACGAGAAAATAATTTTATAAATTTTATTTCTACTTTACTAACATAGGATTAAGTAATTAAATAAATATTGGCACATACATTATCTGAAAGCCACAAGGCCGCTTCCAACCGGTTAATCTGGAAGTCATTACGGGAAGCCAATGTTCAGCAGTGGACGTCCTATGGCTGAAATTACGATGACGACGTTGATCTGATCCGAAGGAAACGACGACGGTGCCACAGTACTATGTGTTGTGGTACCGTCGTTGTTTCTGACCGGAGACAATTTACATTGACCCTGGCATGCTCGCTCTTGGCTAAGGAGGTCAATCAATCAACAGAGGATTTCAGAGCTTGAATTAAAATGAATGTAATCCAAAATGGCAAGTCTAGTTATTACGGAACAGGAAAACTGACCATTTTGGACCATGGCTTCACATCCATGTTATCAGAATAATATGCAGGTTTTCGCATGTTGTTTTCTCTCAGCGTCGAGAAAGTTTCGTAAAATCCGTTACAGATACATGGATTTTGGAATATCCAGACAATGGTACCCATTCATTTGCTTGGATGCAAACTTACGACGACTGACGAGACTCCAACCCGATGGACGCATGCGTTCACTTCTCCAACCACTGAGCTATTGCGGCTCTTGGGTCAGTTTAACTGTGCTCTTGGTATGATGATCATTTCAGCCATAGAACGTCTACTGCTAAACATAGCCCCCAGTGACTTCCAGATTGGATGGTTGGAAGCGACCTGCATACAGCAGCTTCCCGCAATCTTTATCAGGTTTGTCGGTCCACCTTGTGGGTGAAAGTCCTACGCTGCGCTAGCCGGTAGGTACGTGGCCTCCATTACAAAACCATTCTGCCCCATCGGCTGTATTGGCATGCAATGGGTATAGATAGCCCAACTATTATAGGTATTTTGCATTTTTCGACTTATGGTTCTTTATGTTACAAACACAACCATATGTGTTGAAATTTGCTTAAGCCTTTATATTACACGTTATAATGTTTAATCAAACTATCACAAAATAAAAATAGACAGTCACGCCACTCAGGAACAAGTTAAAATTATTGATTCATTAAACTGTAGTTTGATAAGACCCTAATCCTACCAGTAATCTAAATCAGGATTGAATAATTAATTTACGATTTCGTAGAACGAGTTGATAGGATTTGATTTCCACTGAAATTGATGTAATGGAAATACCAAACTGACTACCTACTTGATGGCATCATACTCTTTTTTTAACATTTATGCGGAGTTAGACGGTAAAGATCACCCATCCACAAGGTGGACAGAAGACCTGGTAAAGGTTGCAGGAAACCGCTGCTGGATGCAAGCTACTTTTAATCGGCCAATCTAGAAGTCATTGGAGGAGGCTTATGTTCAGCAGTGAAATTCCTGAAAGTATATACTCATCATGGCTGAAATGATGATGTGATGAGTATATACTTGAAATAGCCTATAAAATATGTCTATATCGCGTTGTACCTGAAATTAATCCTAATTTCAGGTTTAGGTACAACGCAATTACCACAACAAGGCTCATTCATGACAGCAAGACGTTATTGAAACAAAACAGGAAGTCAAAAGTCAAAGTCAAAATCATTTATTCATTTTAGGACAGAAAACTGCCACTTAGGAACGTCAATAATATAATAACATTATTGGCCCATATGGATACGAACCTACGGTACCGTCCACACTCTATCGATGGCTCTTATTCACAGGTACTCTTCTGTTCTCGTCTTTAATCCGGTATGGACGACTTTGATTGTGTAGCGGCTTATCTGCATTAGCATACAAAGGTCGTGGTTTATATTTTTTTCTTTGAGATGCAATTGTTTTGTATTACCATAAAATATGTTCTGCTTGAAAATGTATTATTAACTTTAATTCTAGGTCATTATTATACTATTATGACTGCCAAGAGCGAGTAAGCGCAAGTTAGGGAAGCGCAGGCTAAAATCAAATGGTAAAAATTATGTAGTGTTTATCTGAATCTAGCAACCCTATTCTCATTATGTATGCTTTATTAATGTTATGTTGGCTATTTTGGCCATATTTTATATTTGCATTTGGAAAATTTATGAAATATCCTATCAGTTTACGAGCTCTGGCGATAAAAGCAAAACCACAAAAATGGTGTTGTTGCCAGTCTAAATATAGTGTTGATATTTAACTACATAGATAAAAAGGTCATAAAACGTGTTATTACAAGGAAGGCCTACTGATAAATTACTTTCAATACAGGGTTATTGTGTGTAAAATATCTTTGGGCCGAGATATATCTTTTATTTATATTATTTTACTGGTAAGTTTCTAAGGACAGTGGCTAGCAGCTTCATTGCAACCATTAAATTTATGTAGGTAAATGGAGTCGGGTGACATGACGCAATATTAATATAATCTAAATAACTAGGAATAGCTTTTCTTTGCGAGATACGCCGCTCATATTCTTATTGGTAGGTATCCATGACCGATGCAAAAGCGAGATGAATCCGCTAGAATGGTAATAAAATAAAAGCAGTAAGCTTGGGTCACATTGAGACGACACCGTGACCTTCCGAGTAACAGGTCTATCTCTTGGCCAAGTTGGGTCACAGGGTTGACAAGCAAGAGATAATCACATATTGTCAAACTTAAAAAAGTTCGTATCTTTCATTATTTTTATTAATCACAGGGAAATATGAACAATTTCCAAATCGTCGACTGTCGGGGCGTAGAACACAAAACCCACCCTCCAAGTGCACGACGAGTCCTACGCGCAGTTGGCCTGTTTTTACTGTCCCGCGTCAATATGCTACGTCGCTGTTTAAAAAAAAAAGAAAAAAACCATCATCATATAAATCGTGCGAATTATAAAAAACTGCGTTCGCCAACCGCCTGCCAAGCGTGGCGAGTATTGGCAATCCATTCCCTTTTAATGAAAGTCATTGGGGGAGGCCTATGTTCAGCAGTGGACGTCCTATGGCTGAAATGATGATGATGATGAAATCTACAAAACGTAGTGGTGGTGAATTCTAGAATTTATTTCTGTCTGGGTGCAATCCAGTTAGAACATCTAATATTTAAGGAATTCTTACTCATTTTAACTACGAAGAATTAATGGTAAGTCCTTTCCTTCCTTGTCCTTTTAAAATACCTACTTGATTTTTCTAAATGTGACAAGTGACAACCCTCGCCAAAGACGAAGGATTTTGAGCATTGACCTTTGGTAGGAAAGTGGTGTGATTGTTGCTAACAAGGATTCTAAATAAAGAATATGTTTTACTAAAGTATAAAGTATACAGGGTTACATTGCAAAAGGGTGCCAAATTTCGAGTATTAGTAGTATTTGAATTAGTAATATAATGGAACTATGCAAAGAACAAAAATCATTTTTTTACATTTGTATACGCTTTACAAGGAATGGCTTTCTGAGATATACCACAAGAAGAAGTCTTGTTTAGTCTGATGATAACTATGAAACTACAAAACTATAGGCTTCCAAGTCTACCACAAACTTTCCAGCAAACATTTCTGGAAAGTTTTGTTTAAAATAAGTTTTTTGAATTTTCACTTTTGCTCCACGTATTTTTGCACGTGACCTTCCACGTTGTTTAACACTAACACCGACCCAACAGTTAATAAACCTACAAGTATAAAGTATTGTTGAGTAACCCCACTTGATTAACCTTAAGAAAATAACATAATTAGCAAAATATTTTACTTTCTGTTCCTATGCTTGAAGTGACAAGACAGACGATGAACTAATGAATTTATATCTAAAATACCGCACAATGTTTCAAACCGACAGAGCCAATTATAATATTTAATTATTAGTCGTGATCGTGACTTGTGGTCAAATAAGTCGCAAAATAGAAAACGATATTCGACGAATTCGGTAGGCTTACTTCCTACAGTTCTTACACACAGCAGACACAGTATTTATATGCCGCTACGTCAGAGGTATGTTTAATGGAGAATGTTAATAGGTATACAAAATGGCATAAAACTCGTCCTGGTAGACTTTGTACGTATACTAACACGCTAGTTTTAGTTGCATTCAGAAAGATCGAGTATTTAGAGACATTTAAAGTTTTCCTAAATATCACCTTATCTTTTTTTTTCGCGTATTTTAATTTGTATATTTTAAGAATACGAAGACGTAAAAATCAAAATTAGTTACCAATGTTACCATTCTTCATTGTCTCTCGAGTCTCCCAACAAGTAGGCCTGCGGATGAACATGGACAAAACCAAGCTCATGTCGAATGCCCATCTTGCGCCCTACCCAGTATCCGTTGGGAACTTTAATCTCGAAATTGTTGACAAATATGTCTACTTAGGACAAGTTATCCAGTTGGGTAGATCCAATTTTGAGAAGGAGGTTAATCGACGAATCCAACTCGGCTGAGCAGCGTTCGGGAAACTACACCACGTTTTCTCGTCCAAAATACCTCAGTGCCACAAGACGAAAGTCTACAAGTAGTGTATGTTACCAGTGATGACATATGGAACTGAAACGTGGCCTCTCACTATGGGCCTCATAAGAAAGCTCAAGGTCGCACAGCAGTGGACGTCCTATGGCTAAAATGATGATGATGATGATGATTCATTGTCTAAGGCCCCAAAATAGCTAGCGGGGTGTACGTCGGGGCGTCTTATGGTAGCCGAAACACTTTCGGCCTGCATATTCTTTAGGAATCTCATACGAAACTATGCGCCAGAGATAGGAGATAGGATCCAGAGAACAAAGGTTCTCTGGATCCTATTTCTGGAAATAGTTACGAGTGTTACGACCACCGACCCTGCGTATCGTCCACATTTGTTGCTACTTATGTAACTGCTTCCAGCTTTAGTCTGAAATGACCAATCTATATTCTATATTATTTTTTATGTTATCTTAACATACATTAGTAAAAAACAAGAGTTTATGTCATTTATTAATTACTAAGTTAGTAAAAACCGACTAGCAACTTACAGGCGTTTTTTATTAAATGTAATAATTTAACTCTATTGTGCTTAAATCAGATATTAGTAAAAATGCCATTTCGTCCTACAGAAACAAAATCCGACAAAGTGATTGCGATTTAATTTGTGTCATCATTGTTTTATATCATCTTAGCGCAATACATCTTGCCGAGAGCAATTAAATTGAACATCAAACCAATCATCACAATATTATTATTAAACCGCGACTATGTTTGGATTAGAAACACATATCGACCTCATTATGAGGTCAATGGAATTGGAAACATATTAGGTCCTATCGAATGTGTATTAGCTTGAGACGTTTTGCAAATGATACGTAATAGCGTGGTGAGCGTATCGAGGTGTGAGTGGATCTTCTGTGTTCTAGCTTTGCTGTGTAGGTACGTGACTAGCATAGCCAATGTTAAAAACAGAGATTGCAAATACTGTGTTATTCTCATTTTTTCCTCAATACACAGACAACAATAAGTTACTAGGCACTAAGGACCAGACATAATTATTATAATTTTGTTGTTGAGTGAGTTCTCTAGTCTAAGTTGTTACTTGTGATAACAGAAATAATGAAATGAAGACATGAACGCGCGTTACAATAACAGTGAGATAGTAAACACTTTAATGAGTTTGTAACTATTTAGTTTTTAGTGCATACCTATTGCGATTATTGAGTAAACAAAAAGCAGAAAATTGCGGGTTTTGTTAAATTGTTTACCTACCGTTTTCAACTGACTTTACTATTTCAATCTTTTTATTGGTGGTCAAGCTGTTAAAGGTTCTTGCTACGCAGATAAAGTTGTGTTTGTGTATTTTTTATGAGCCTCTCTTTATAATTACCAAATAATAGTGAGTCTCGTTTTGATACTTAACATGGTGAGTAGGTATTTTCAACCGACTTCAAAAAAGGAGGAGGTTCTCAATTCGACAGTATGTTTTTTTTTTTTTTTTTTTGTATATTTGTTACGCGATTACTCCGCCAATTATGAATCGATTTTAATGATTCTTTTTTTGTTTGGTAGATCATACTTCAGAGGTGGTCCCATATAAATTTTATCGAAATTGATTTAGAACTTTTTGAGAAAATCAACAAATATATACCCAGATAATATTTTGGTTGTGGTTCTTGTTACCTATCTTCGACAAATATGAGCCGATTTTGATGATTTTTGTTTTATTGAATAGCTTATACTTCAAAGATGCTATGATAAAAGTTTGAAAAATAAAAATCACCCCTAAGGGTAGGAAAATAGGGGATGAAATCGGTGTTCAGCAGTTAGATTAGGATTTATCACTAAAAATAGATGAAATAAGTAAATTTTATAAAAACAAATAAAACCGACTTCAAAACACTGAAATGCTAAAAATAATCCTAACACTTAAGTACCTAATCAGTTACTTTTGGAGTCGGTGCAAACAAAAACATTGAATCTCTCATCGGCTGGCACCGACTCCAAAAGTATCTGATTAGGTACTTAAGTGTTAGGATTATTTTTAGCATTTCAGTGTTTTGAAGTCGGTTTTTTTTTTTATAAAATTTATTATGTTTGTGTTTTTTATATAATTTTCTAACAGACACCAAAAAAAAAATACAAGGACATCGACGCCACCGAGCCTGAGGTTCTTACAGTGGGACAGACTTAAGCTGAGCATCAACGATATTGAATACCAATATCGTTGCTGAGCGTCAATATTCTCCTGGTGTACAGACAACAGCACGTCAACCTACCACAAAATGTAAAAAATTCCAAATGATATTGATCTCTACGTGACGAACTTAAAGTTGAAAATCGGTTTAATGACCTTTAACTTTTTGGGGATGACCTACTGGTGACTGTACCTACAGTAAAGTCGGGTTAGTTTAGCCCTATGAGATAACCTTGGCTCAGGCCTATGACTTCGTCTAGGCTGTTTATTTGCATTAAAACCACAATGAACGGTCATAAGGTATTCTTTAACTTAATGAAAAGTACATACAGAGTTCTATTTATCCTTCTTCCTTTTTCAAACACAACGACAACGACGATTTAACGACTAAAATCATAAAACAAAACATTTTAATATTTTTTTAGTTTTAATATTTGCCAATACTTAAATTCCACGACGAGTAAACGTCTGAACGATTAGCGACTGCTGTTGATAATTCAACAAAACAAAAACCGGCTAAGTCCGAGTCGGACTCGCGCACGGAGGGTTCCGTACCATTATCTATATTATTCTGTGACTATTTTATGCGTTTACCAGTTGCCGTCATTATTATCGAGTAAAAAACGGCAAATAAATTGCGTTTGGTGTATGGGAGCCCTACTTAAATATCTATTTTATTCTGGTTTTAGTATTTGTTGTTATAGCGGCAACAGAAATACATCATCTGTGAAAATTTCAACTGTTTAGCTATCACGGTACATGAGATACAGCCTGGTCACTGACAGACAGACAGACAGAGAGACAGACAGACAGACAAGCAGACAGACAGACAGACAAACAGACAGACAGATAGACAGACAGACAGACAGACAGACGGACAGTGGAGTCTTAGTAATAGGGTCCCGTTTTTACCCTTTAGGTACGGAACCCTAAAACAGGCTGTTACTATCTCATGAGAATTGGGAGTAATGACAACCGGTTGCTAACTCGCAATATTATCAATATGTGCCCAATTGTTGGTGGTATCATTTTGGTAAAAGCGAATTTGCTCAGACAGACAAGTGATAACCTCTATTTCCGAATTGTCGGCATAAGTTTTTTTTCTGTTTATTAATACTCATTAATACTCATTTATTCAGTATACAGGCCCTCTTCTGGGCACTTATACACGTCCCAAAATATAGCTTTACCCTACCACCGCTTCGGGACTACATATCGGCTGGTGATGAGAAGAAACGGCGCAACAAACTCAGTCACCTTTGTCAGCCTTTTTTACAGGAAATACAATTACAAGACATGAAGTAAGTGCGAGCTAAGCAGGTTAAGTCCATGCACTCTTGTCGTTCAAATAATCGTCTACCTTATAATACCCTTTTTTCATAAGGTTTTTTTAAATGTGAATTTTGAACTCATGTACAGGTAGTTCAACAAGAGTCTGTGGAACTTTATTAAAAAAATTAATACATTTCCCCAAGAATGAATTACCAACTTTGTGAAGTCTGAAGCTCGGAACGGCAAGTTTATTTTTATTACGAGTATTATAATGATGAAAATCACTTTTTAAGCTAAACAAACTTAGATTTTTTCGAACGTACATAATATTTTCAAAAATGTATTGAGAGGCTACTGTTAATATATGGGCGAATCAACTTTTTTTTGTACCAGCTTGCAAAATTTTTACGAAAAATAATAATCACGTTTCCTTTGTTTATTTACATTATTTAGTAACCTCAAATATCACTCTTTCTTTTTTCAGATTAGGGCACGATCTTCAGGTCGTTATTAGCCAGTTATTAGACTGAAAACAGATTCAGGTCACATTTTGAGTCCACTGGGTTACTGATGTTTTAATCAAAGAAAACACAAAAAATTGTTAATCAAATCATTTTAATTGTAAGAGATGCACAAAATTATTAGTTATCAGTCTTGATATGCTTAAAAACTATTAAGGGTTTCACGGAATACTCTAATATTACGTCTCTGGAGTCACTATTTAAAAAATCAATACAGAACTTTGTCATATTTTCAAAACAAATTATCACAGAATCATAGTAAAAAATGGGAGAACTTCTCCTATAAAATAAAAACATTCTAAATGAAAATATTTATGCACAAATGCTGGTTAAAGCAGTAAAATGCAATAATCACCACACCCATAGGGGGACAATTTCGTTTATCAGAAGACAAATGTGTGACCCAGGAGACATAGCTTACCACTACATAATAACAAAATAGACTTACAATCATTAACAAATACAAGTTTTACTTTAATTACGTGTAACAGTCTTAATTATTTAACATAAGAAGATACATTTCACAGAATGTTTAAGAATATGAATAAAATTACTTAAATTATGAGATCACATAGTAATATATCACACTTCAAAAATATTAATAGCTTTACTAAATTCGTAATATGTTTGGTCGCATTTAACTTTGGTTGTAGGTTTCTCCAGAATTTGAACAATATCTCTATAATCTATATAAAATACGTCTGTCTTGTCTAAACGAAAAAGTTTGGCATTTTTGACATTCCTTAAAAATGTCACGAATATATCGCCATCCTCATCTAGGTTATTAACAACACAAGCATATTTGAAAAGTTTTCCTTTCGTAGCATGCACGTTAACAAGTAAAAAGTCTCCACAAGATATTGCGCAATTTTCCTTATAAAGTCCAGAGGTAGACGGTTCTAGGTCATCATCAGAAATGTTAGGCGTATTGTATATGATATCATATATATTTTTGCCACGTGGCATAGCTAGATCTGTTAGCTTCACCTCTTTTAGAGGGGCTTTTGAAGGATTTTTGTAGTTACTTAAAGGAGTATCATCATCAGATGAAACAAGGTTTTCAATGAAAACATTTTCTGTTTCAACAGAAACAGGATTTGTGACTGGACGATACGCTTTAGGTTTAAGACAGAAACAAAAGCCTCTTTCACAGAAGCAGCTTAAATTTCTGTATTGCAACTGACCACGGACTGTAGTGAATACTTGATGTACATGTAAAGTTCCCATCAAAGGTGTAATATTGTCTGGCAATTGATTCTTAATGCTTTCTATTTCTTGTAAAGAAATTAAAAAAAGTTTGATCTTACTCATATCCTTTAGTGCTTCATAGAATTGCTTTGCACACACTATGTCCCGTCCAGTCGCGACTATGTTGTCAGCCGTCCTTTTGAGAAAACCACCGATACCGTCAGCGGGGCCTTTTCCGTGGCCCGCCTCAAAAAACGACCACGTCATTGCCGAAAATCCATAATCGAATGTTCTCGTCGAGCTTAGATAAAAGTTCTGCTTCTGCCTATACTGACTAAAAGGTCCGTCGCTGAAAAAATGTACAGTCTTAATATGTGGGAAATTATCGCGAATATCAGTCAAAACTGGATGCAGATGAGCCCATATGGCAGCAGGTTGATGGTTTGTTGAGGCTGATACAGTGCAATAAGATTCAACATTGCGTTTATCTTTACCAGGCACATAGACCACCACTGTATGCAATGAGACCTGCTGCCGTGATCCTCCGAAATGGTGCGCTTGAATTTCTTGATGATATTTGCAATCATAATTTTCACTGAAATCCGCAACAATCACCACCTCGTCTTCTTGTAAATTACTTATTGCTAACCTGAAATTTTGGAACTGCATTTTCATGTTATATACATGTTTTTTAAATAGTTTGAATTCTTCATTAAACGATAACATTAACTCCTTTAGTATTCCTTCTTTTTCTTCCTTTATGTTCTTGAAAGTTTTCATTTTGTTTCCCTCCTTCTCATATATTTCCTGTTTTCTGCCCCATTCTTGCCATTTCATCTGTTCGGTATCCCGTGTGACGTCGTGCTTTACTTCGTTTTTACCACATTTCTCGCATTTTCCATACATATAATCTTCCTTATTTATGTCACAAACTGTAGACGAAATAAGTACGCTCAAGTCATCGGTGTGAATAACTCGTTTTCTTTTTA
Source organism: Anania hortulata (assembly GCA_963576865.1). Taxonomy (NCBI): domain Eukaryota; kingdom Metazoa; phylum Arthropoda; class Insecta; order Lepidoptera; family Crambidae; genus Anania; species Anania hortulata. Next base: position 6,020,261 of record OY756405.1, read on the forward strand.
GTGTCTGTGCCTTCAAAGCCGGGTTAACATGCAACTTGCACAGACACATTTCACGTCCATCCACTGACGGCTTGGTAACGAAAAAAGGCTTATTTCTAGTGAAGTAGTTATATGAACATCTCGTATCTGGCTTCTCTTGCTTGAATATTTTATACAAATTTTTCATACTATCTAGAAGGAATCTTTTCTGTACTTTTGTTTTATTCTTCGTAAATGTTTGTTTCTTTCCTGCTGTAGCCCTTGATATGTCATCTCTGAGAAAAAAAATTGTGCAGTAGTTTTCGTAACTTTGTTTGACTTTCCCTAATTTCTTTAGTGGTTCTTAATTTGCCATGTAAACCCAAGGATTCCTTAATTATTTCTTCTTTTGCCTGCCCTTCAATGTTGTCAAAAATATTTTTAAGTAATGTTTTGTCCCGGTTTTTCTTAACATTTTGGTATCTCTCTTTTATAGCATTACTCAACTTTTTATATTTGATTTCATGCTGTAGTTTTTGCTCTTCCTTCGGTTTTTTTATTTTTTCAGTTCTTTGGTTACGTTTCTTATATTTCTCGTACTTTTTTGTAAGCTTTTCAATTTGCACTTTAAGTTTTAAATTTTCTTTGTACAGTTTTGACCGATTAGTTTTCACTTTTTTTCTTCCTTTTGCCTTTTTCGGCGAATCAGGGCTACGTGTAAAAATTTGAGGAACTGGTGAAACGCGTGGTGTATGATTTCGTGCTTGCTCTTGTAAGGTAGGGGAACTTGGGGGTGTAACTTCTAAAACCCGCTGCAGATTTTTCTTTTTTTGCCTTAGGTTTCTCTTCCTTAATTTCCATATCACTAGCATTATATTTCTCTTGGGGCGTTAAGTCATTTACAAGTCTTTTTTTTTGCGTGATAATTTTCTCTCTTCTTTTTTTTATACTCTTCGTATTTTTCAGCATTCTGTTTCAATTTTTCTTTATATCGTCTTTGCTTTTCAGCTGGAGTTAATGGTGCCATTTTTTCTGTAACAAAGATATTAACTAAGACATTTTGAAAAATGCCAAATCACACCTTTAGAAACATTAATATATGAAAACTTGACAAAAAATAATTTAAGGAGCACCCAAGAAATCAAAGTAAACTTTAGTGTAATATTAATTCCGATACTTTACTATTACCTACTTTAATTCAATAGCCAACTTTTTGATGCATAGTTTATAAGGCTAGTTCAGAAAACACAACACAAATATAATTAATTAAATATTTTACTTAAAAATTCATATTATACCAAAAAACAATACGTGATCTCCTGAGTCACCGCAATTGTCTCTTGGGTCACCCGAAAAGTAAGTAAGGGGATAGGTTACCCAGGCGACATTTAACGGAAAAGTAGTTTTATCTGCACTATTATCTAACAAATCATATAAATGTATACTGACACATCATATTAGACTACATTTCTATTGTAATTTAATTCAAAATGAGGTAAAAGTGCAAAATACTTACGAAAATATTAAGTCTCCCAGCAGACCGGCAATAAAGCCACCCGACCTCACTTCAAGTCTCGGACGAACTGGCAGAGTGAGCGGAGCGTCGCGGGGTTCGCACACTCAACCACGTGATACTTAAAACGCTTCCTGATTGGTTCGATCAGGCGTGGTGCCATTTTTCTACATAATTACCAATATATGTTGGGTAAGTCAGGAGACGAAAATATCGGTACTCTATCGGGGACACTCATTGAAAAGGCAAAAAATGGTACAAATAATTAAATGTCTTAAATTTTTATTGACATATTAAAAACTATGGACTTTTGTTACTACTGACGCATTATAACATTTATGGTGATAGTACATTTTTTTTACAACAGGCTTCAAAACTTAAAACAAAGTTGCTGTGGGGACAGTAAATATTTGTATGGGAGTCCAAAATTGTCTGCTGGGAAACCAACTTAAAAAATAAAGAATTTGTGAAAATGTATATTATTATTTGCGTAATTTAATTGTCAATGATCTTAATTGCTTCAAACAATTTAACATTTACAGAATGTAATACTGTTTCCATGTAAAACAAAAAATATATTCAGGGACAGTCAAAAACAAAAAAAAGTTGATTCACCCATATTAATATCTTTAAAAATCTCCCTCAGAGAGTCACGAGGTCCAAGACAGTATATTGCACGTACGGCTCTTTTCAAGTTTAGGGGCTTCTAAATAAGGTATAAGGTCAGAAGACTGTCTGGTTGGTTGACTTAAGTATACAGGGTGTCCTAACTCAATAACCACATATTCTACTTATATCATGGTGAACAAATTTTATTCTATGTAAATTTACAATATACCAAACAACCGATTAAATTTGTATAGAAAAACAATAAAATATATGCAAATGTATAAAAGTCATAGAACAAAACTTGTTCAATCAGATTGTATAGAATATGTGGTTACAAGGTTATCCTTGAGTTATGGGACACCCTGTGTGAATGTAGAAGAGAAAAGAATCACAGTTGAATCACCGAAACCATAATACATACCAGAAGTTAATTGCCTCTGGTGCTGGCTAAAATTCCCATGATCAAGTAGAGCATTTAAGTGCTACTTTAGTTCTTAGTTAAGTTAAGGCTGGAAGTGTTTGTTGGTAAATGAAATTTGTTACTTGTTTGTTTCATTAATTGTTTTATGACTTATGATTTAATATCACCAAAATGCACAAAATGTATTGTTACGAAAATACCTAAATATTGTGATGTACACGTACCATACAATTTAAGGGAAACCTGTTATTGTTAGATTGTTATACTATTTGTAAGAAAGTGGTAATAAGAACATGCTGTAGATTTTCCTGAAATAAATAAATAAAGTAAATAAAAACTTTGAAAAACTTCTACGTCAGACGTTGTAAGGTTTAATTGACTTATGATTGTCGTTCTCTTTGATTTAACACATTCGGTTATCAAGTGTTGCACATCCTCTACTCGGAAAACATCGATTGCGACGTCAAAGCACGCATTGCTGTTGCGTGGGCCAAATGGCGAGAGGTGACTGGTGTCATTTGTGACCCCAGAATGCCGGTTAAGCTGAAAGGACAGATCGATAAGTCGATCATTAGGCCTGCCTGTCCTTTTATATGGCAGCGAAGCGTGGCCGCTACTTGAGCGACACAAGCAGGAGCTGCGTGTCACGGTGATGAATATGCTGCGGTGGATGAGCATAGTCACGCGGTCATCTGTTTGTACGGTAAGGAAGTCAATTGCTCGCACTTATTGGTCGCTTTGCGGCTAGCTACATTTGATCTCTAGGGGTGGGGGGGGGGCAACTGCCCCCACCTGCCCCCCCCTTGGCGACGCCCTTGTTGTACATGTTAAGCTCCTAAACTAAGTACTAGGCGGAGTTTTCACAGTAAGCTTATAGCAACATTTAGGCTTTGTTTTATCAAAATCGATTGACGATGAAAAAAATATTGTCATTTCAAGATAGTAAGCAGTTTACTAACTAGTTTTTTATTACTTTCCTCAAGAATAAATGGCGGTAATTATTATTTCTTGCTAGTGTTGTTAGACTGACGAATCCTTTTAATATAACCTTGAGCATTTTGATTTAGTTTTTATATACCTACCTACCTACTTAGATAGATACTTGTTACTAATCCAACTAATTCTTGAAAATTCGCATACTTATCTTGAGTATTCGAAAATCATGTTCTTACGAATCTTACCACTTGACACAAAGATACTAGATAATCCAGTATCTACAATGCTTTGATCTAACTTTCAAATCATTTCGGTGACACTATCTGTTCTTGAACCTATTTTATTGTGAAATATACCTACCTAAGTATAAAGAAATAGTTAAACTAGGTATTATGTATAAAAAAGATATTGTTTAACGGTTGTTAGTAAAGGAAAATATTCATGGAAACATATACGTTATTGTAGAAAAAGTTAGTATTACACATCGAGCACATACCCTATAGATAAGATAAGATAAGATAAGATAACTCTTTATTTGTAGAGCAGCAATAGCAATCTTTCTCCGAAACTAGTAAGTGATTTTTCACTTACATTTAGTATGAAATGACAACACCTGTCAGCGATCGCCCATACAAAAACAGTACAGATACAAATAAAAAAATGGCGGAAAATTTTGTCGAACAAATTATATGACATTTCTACTCTATAGAGTATGTGCTCCATGGTATTAGACGAACCTACACCACGATAGTCCAAACAAGTTTAATGATGGACTCATTAAACTTGTTTGTTACATAATATGTTTACAAATAACAATAACAACATGTTAGTTTCCTGCATGCTAGCTAGCATAGAAATTAATAGCGAAATATTATTTTAGATTAGGCAACATCACATTGCTCTGATTCTATGATAAGTAGCCAAAGCATTTGTGTTACAGAAATCAAAAACAACGAGGGTAAAGAAAGAAAGAAAGAAAGAAAAGTTTATTCGACACACAAGAGAAAAAAAATAAATACACAAAACAATATAAATTAGATGTGTCGAAAAGGTGCCCGCTCAGCATTTGGGTCAATTTCAACAAATCCATTTTTTTTGTCATTACGGTGAACTTTTTTATTTATAACTTTTTTTGAAATAAAACCATGTAGTATTGTTATTTATGATATTGTTATGATTAATCTTTACTCGTCATCAAATTGAGTTCATATACTTAGGAGATATAGTACTTTAAAATTTTGGTGTCACCGAAATTAAAGAATAGTTCACCGAAATGAAACTTCTCATCACCGAAATGAAAAACGCGAGTCACCGCAATGAAATTACTTATGCAGTCACCGAAAAAAACTAAACTGTTACCACGCAATGCACCTAAAATGCTGCTATCCTAGTTCCATAATTACTTACCTACGTTTTGAAGAGTGCTATCACACAGTACAGGTTATCCTTTTCTGACTATACTATAATGGTATTGAAAGTATTAATTAAAATGTACCATACATGGATATTAACTTATTTAAACTTAAATTCATTTAGGAACGTGTGAGAATAAAACAACAAAAATAACAAATATATTGTAATAATCAACCATAAAAACTGAAAAGATAAAAATAATATCAACACATAAGTACCTAATCAGTTACTTTTGAAGTCGGTGCTATCCGATGAGAGTTTGAATGTTTTCGTTTGCACCGACTCCAAAAGTAACTGATTAGGTACTTATGTGTTGATATTATTTTTATCTTTTCAGTTTTTTGAAGTCGGTTTACTTTTTTTATAAAATTTACTTATTTCATCTATTTTTAGTGATAGTATTGTTGAGCATTATCACATACAGTGATAATGCTCAACAATACGAATCTTTTCAGTGCAAACATAAGTTAACGGCTGAACACCGATTTCATCCCTTATTTACCCACCTTAGAGGTGAAAATTTTCCAAAAAATTTTCAATATACCATCTTTAAAGTATGCTTATACTTTAAAGATGGTATATTGAAAATTTTCGATAAAGAAAGAATCATCAAAATCGGTTCACAAATGCCGAAGATATTGGGCAACATAGGTACAAAAAACATAAACCGACTTCAAAAAACGAAAACGCTAATTAATTTTATAAAAAAATTAAAACCGACTTCAAAAAACTAAAACGCTAAAAATAATCTTAACACTTAAGTACCTAATCAGTTACTTTTGGAGTCGGTGCAAACGAAAACATTGGTCTCTCAATGACTGGCACCGACTCCAAAAGTAACTGATTAGGTACTTAAGTGTTAAGATTATTTTTAGCGTTTTAGTTTTTTGAAGTCGGTTTTAATTTTTTTTATAAAATTAACTTATTTCATCCATTTTAGTGATAAATCCTAATCAAAACAAATCTTACGAGTGCAAACATAATTTAACTGCTGAACACCGATTTCATTTCCTATTTTTCCACCCTTAGGGGTGAAATTTTTTCCGAAAAATTGTATTATAGTATCTTTGAAGTATAAGCTATTCATTAAAAAAAGAATCATCAAAATCGGTCTACATTTGGCAGAGATATAGGTAAGATAGATACTAAAATCAGTTGGCGTGGTACGGAGTTTATGCAATGTTTGATGATTTTCTTATCGATCCCATCATCAGAATTTAACCAAATTTATATGGGACCATTCTGAAAGTATCACCTTTCAAACAAAAAAATAATTATCGAAATCGGTCAACGCAGTAACGAATGATCGCTGAACATACATAAAAAAAAAAAAAAAATAAAAAAAAATAAAAAAAAAAAATACCGACGAATTGAGAACCTCCTCCTTTTTTGAAGTCGGTTGAAAAATCAGTTGGCACGGATGGAGTTCATGCAAAGTTTGATGATTTTCTTATAGATCCCATCATCAGAACTTGATCAAATTTATATGGGACCATTCCGAAAGTATTCCCTTTCGAACAAAAAAAGAAGTATCGAAATCGGTTAACCTGGTAACGAATGATCGCTGAACATACATAAAAAAATAAATAAAAAAAAACAAAGATACTGACGAATTGAGAACCTCCTCCTTTTTTGAAGTCGGTTAAAAATATACAGGTTGCACCCTTTCCATGTTCAAAGGGTCCAAACTCTACAGCCTGCTGACTATCCGCGCAGGATTGCATTTTGCAGAATCATGTTAAATAAAATAAGGGGAGACCTGAAATTTTTCAATAAAATGTTGTGAACGGATGATTCCTCATGCCGGAAAGATGGATATCTCAACATCCACAATCTACATAGCTAGCAAGTAGAAAACCCACATTTGATGAGGGAAGATCGGTGCCAAGTTCAATTTAAAGTTAACTTGTGGACTGGGATTATTGGCGGACAGGTGATCGGGCTATATGAACATCCAGCTACACTGAATAGTGAAATTTACCTTAATTTTTTACAAAATGATTTACCCGGCATGCTAGGAGATATCAGTTTAGAAGTGAGGCGGAGAATGTGGCTTAAAAATGATGGGTGCCCAGCTCACTACGCAATAGTAGTAAGAAATTATTTGAATCAACACTACCCACAGAGGTGGATAGGCCGGCTCGGCCCTATTTTATGGCCACCCAGATCGCCGGATCTAAATCCCTTGATTTTTTTTTAATTGCGGATGTCTGAAAGACCTTGTCTACGCGAGACCAGTATCCTCAATAACAGAGTTGCGGACTCGCATACAAAATGCAGCTGCATACATAAAAACGTCTGGTTACGCGAGCCGCATCAAACATCTATATATATAAAAGAAGAAACTGACTGACTGACTGACTGACTGACTGACTGACTGACATATCAACGCACAGCCCAAACCGCTGGTGCTAGAGATTCCAAATTTGGCGTGTAGGTTTCTTATAAGGTCTAGGGGTGCACTAAGAAAGGGTTTTTCAAAATTCACCCTCTAAAGGGGTGAAATGGGGGCCCAAAGTTTGTATGGGGAAACAAGATTAGTCAGACTCTTTTATTCAAAACTTCACAGGAGTGAGTTCTCCTTACGATAAATGAGTAAACATGTTTCAGATTTTTTGAAAAGTCAACTCCTAAAAAGGGGAAGGGGGCTGACAAAGTCTGAAAATCAACATGGGTATTGTTTCTATGGTTTATCGGGTCGCTGATTACGAAAACAACAACGATTTTAAAATGTAACGTTGCGGACGTGAAATTCCATGTCCCTTGTTGGGATGCGATGGGGTTGAAATGTCTATCAATATGGGTGTAGATTTTATGGTTTTTTGGAACTTTGATTTTAAAATGAATATTGTGAATATGAAAATTCTTGAAATTATTTGTGCCAAATTGCAATCCAATTGGGCCAGTAATTTCGGAGCTAATCGGTTGTAACAGATGGACTGACAGACAGCCATACGTGATCCCAACACAAAGGTTTTATTTTTGCATTTGATGTATACCCGCGTTATCCTAAAATTGATAAATCGCTATATTATATCATATCATATCGTGTTTTGATAGTCATGCTAAAAATATTGTCTAGAAATTTTGTAGTTTTTTAAATTACTGAGTTTGACATTCATACTTCACTTAAAATCAAATCTAACGCGAGCGAAGCCGCGGGCAAAAGCTAGTTCTTTTATAAAAAGATGCCGGGCGTGTATCAGAGCGCAAGGACGCCAATTCGAACATTTATTGTAATTTTAATAAAAAAATAATAAAAACCAGAAATAAAGTTTAAGAGATACAGAAAACATAAGCTTATTATACCTTTTCGGAAAATAGAATAACTAAGATTTTTTTTAAGGTAATGGGCACGATGAGCGCCATACATTTTTTTAACATGGTAGTTGACCAAACATGAGGAAAAATAATTTTATGTTTTTTTTTTGGAACATTGTTTTTTTGAAGCACTTCGTGATTAGCTAGCTCAATTTTAACCATTGTTATTGATAGTTAAACTATTCTTTTAGAAATAAAAAAAAACTGAATTAGAAAAAGTCCGTATTTGTAAAAATGGCACATTAAAAACTAACCGAAAGTGGCATTTAAAAAAAAAACTAACTCGATTATCTTGAAAACCGAGATATTTTTACTAAAGTCAAAATTTGAGATTAGAGAGGTCTTGACGAAACCTATCGACAGTTAAAGGTTTATCCATTGTTTCTGGGACACCCTGTATATCTTTACAACTTTTTCAGATTCTTATTTTAAAAGATTTTAATTATTAGTTTTGATAACACAAAGATACTGTAATATACAGGGTGTAACGAAAAGGTGAAATAAAACTCTAAGGGGTTATTCTACGGCTAAATTACATCAACTTTTTCTATGGGACCAACATCGAAATCGCAAAAAAAAAAACACTTTCCCATACTAAAATGCGACCAGCTGGCATCAGTTTGTAGGAAAACGTCAATTTTTTTTTTGAGATTTTGATGTTGGTTCCATAGAAAAAGTTGATGTAATTTAGCCGTAGAATAACCCCTTAAAGTTTTATTTCACCTTTTCGTTACACACTGTATAATGTAAAATAAAACAAACGTAATCTTGTTATTTGTCTTCACAAAATCTTATTGTGTATTAGTCATTAATAAATCAGGTATCACAAAAATCTATCTTTGGGATGGGGACACGACTCTAGCAAAAATATTTCGGAATTTAAACAACAAAGGTTAATATTTCGGAAACCGATCACTGAATCGAAAAATTGTCTTCACAACCTCGCAATATATTTGAAAGACCCATCCAACGATACCCCAAACGATGGGGTAGACTAAAAATAAATAATTAATCCCTTCTTTACGTGTAGGGGAGATACCCTAGAATTTTTGTTTTCAAGATATTATTGTATCATTCTGTCGGCGTGTTTAATGTTTCTACTCGTGCAAAATTACAGCTTCCTAGTACAAACAGTATCTGTGCTAGGCCGTGGACTGACAGATGGACATGGCGAAAGTATAACCTTTTGTACCATTTTGGTACGGAACCTAAAAAAGCACGTGTTCAATATTTTTGAATTACGTTTAAAGTGGACTAATTATCATAATTTAGTCAAATAGCCTATTGCCCACGCGAGCAACAACTGAGATTATTCTTTTAACTAGTAGCTACATTTTAGTCCCCAAAACAAATATATTCCTTGTGCAACTAAAATGTAACAAAAGAAATTATGGTCTGTTTTTCACCGAAGTGAAATAATTTGTCACCGGAATGAAAAAAAAAAACACCGAGATGAAGATAAAAATCATCGAAATGAACAACTTCTCACCGAAATGAAAAAAAATCACCGAAATGATATTTTTTCTCATTTCGGTGTCAATTTAGGTCACCGAATTCACCGGAATGAGATCACCGTCATGAAAAACAGCCAATAGAAGTTAACACTACAAGCACAGTATTTATGATAGAAATAAATTGATACTACCTACTTGATCGGGCGACATTAAGTAAAAGTACATATATTTAATAAACATATCGGATTATTGGATCACAACTTTTATCCACTCACGTGAATGAAAAAAAAAGCGGTCCCAAGTCACCGGAACCCACTACTTACGTTTTTGGTGGGAACACCAGACAAGCAACACGCGTCCTCTCACATCAAGCGCTTAGGCGTCCCTGGTGCGCAAGTTTACTGCGCAGTAGCGAGCAGCTAGTGTTGTTGGATGCCTAGATATTCGCGTACAACGAAAATTCACCGCGGTGAAAAATCTAATTTGGACACGTGAATTTGTACTTACCATTCATTAAATACAACAGATTTTGTAATGAAGTTTCCGCAATAAAGTACTGCCACTATTTAGGATTTAAATAAAAAAAAGGAAATCCCTAAAAAATCAACTGTTTTTATTATATGATTAAAAGTATACTGAAAAACAAATTGTGCCGCTTCACCGGTATGAAAAACTTAGGTGTTTATATATTTTTTTTCCTTATTAGCGACAATCATAATGAAAAAATATTTGTAGGCTGCTGTAGGAGACAACATTTTTCATCTAAAAAAAAATATTACAAGTTAAAAGTGCCATCCTGCACTAGCAGTTTCAGCGATGCCGTTTACGATTTGGTGCTGGGAAAATCACCCATTTGTCGTGACAGCCACGGACTTATCACGACGCTGATTTTCGGCGGGAACCTCCGACGCTGGAACGTGCAGCGAGTGACGCAGTGGCACTTCGGAGCACCGGAGAATCCCAAATCCCTCCAACGGACTCCGGGCCCATGAGGAGCACAAAATCGGTCGGAGAAAACCCGTAACCCCCGATAGGCCGATGCACCGCCGCCCACAAGCACGGTGCCAGACGGTACAACATATTAACACGAAATTATAAAACATATTACCATGAAATTATACAACATATTAGTAACACGAAATTATAGGTACACGCCACACGGTGTCACTCGGACAGAGCGAAGTATCAATCCGGACGAGTAAGGTGCCTCAAAATCGATTTTGGTCCGATTCAGAAATCGGAACGCGCCTTCATTCAATGACGCTTTTCGTCGCACCTACTCTGTCATCTGACTGGTAACATAACACTCAGACCCGACCCCCCGACCAGACAATATAGAAAAGTTATTTATCTACATTGAGTTTTTAAAATTGTCTATCTATGGGTCAAAGTTAAAAAATAAGATAGAGATTACTTACGGACTTATATCCATCTATAGAATACATTTTTATCTATGTAGTTTAAAAGCCTGTTTTCGAATAATGAAATAGAGTATACAAATTTTAAACGATGATTTGATAATACAACTTCAAAGATTATATATTTTTATGTCTTTCAATTAATTTTAATGCATTAAATGAGGCTACATACATTAAGGCTGCTGCAATGCATTAAGAAAGCTGCTAAAACGTAGGAAATAAGAAGTTACTCCAGAGTTTTGGCACAGAATACCTAATAGTACTACCGTACAGAAGACTCACTTCCTAACAAAAGTCAGGTTTAGGTATAAAAATATACCTAGACTCGCCAGAGCTACCCGCCTGCAAGCAAAATTGAAACTTATAACCGCGCGCAAACCACAAATTTTCTTTGCGCGCCCCAGTTTTCTGACCGAGCTAGTAGGGGTACGGCCTTAATAAATATTACATTTCACCAATAAATTAATCCCACTAAGTATTTTGTAAATCAGCAAAACAGTTGATGCTATCCACCAGACTCTAAACAAACGGCTATGTAACTATGTACATATATAATTTACTGTATACTGATAACGTCTCAGCTTGGGTGGCGTGATGCAATGATAACAGAACTATAAGATATAACAAATAATTACTACGTCGTGAGAGTCTATACGTCATGATATGTCTATGGTTGAAGTATTGTATCGCTATGGAAGGCTGGCTACGTATGTTTATCCGTAATCTAGTCGCCATAATACAAGCTTTGATTGTGAAAACAATTTATTTATTATTTAACATTATCTATCGCAATCAATAGTATAGTGGTTAGCCTTTAATAATTGACAGTAACAACACAGACAAAAAAAAATTAAAAGCTCACCAAAAATCATAATACAACAAAATCTTAAATTTTCGCAATTGAATTCGAACTCTATTCACTAGTTATAAAGTTGGAAATCGGTTCCAAAACTGATTCCTAAGCTGTTGACTGTACATCCAAAACTATTTACCCTATGTAATACTAACTCGTAAGTAGGTACGCTCACTTATATAAAGACAAAGCAATTAACTACTTATTAATCGTGCACTTCACTCGAGGTCGCTTCGTATCGCGGCCTTCCAAACACCCCCGCCGCAGAAAAATCCGTTTTTACGTCACCTTATTTGGCCGACCGATCCCCTGGGTGAAAGAGGTCAAATATCTAGGTGTCACTCTCGACCAACGGTTATCGTTTGTACCCTTTAGTTCGCATCACCGCACCCGCCGAAGGGTGCGAGGTCCCGTCTGTCATTTCGGCCGACACAGACATGTGCCTGGCCGTTTTTCGCCTGCCCACCCTACGGACGACGGCCCAAGCCGAGGTCCGAGCCTACAGAGGCGCCCTTGAGGCCAGAGTCCGACTCACCTCCAGATCGGGCCCGCTAGAAAGGAGCCCGACAGCGCCCAGGGTTCGCCGCTTGGTAGGGTGCCTTTTGCACTCCACATTGGCCCGATCACGCCTGCTAGTATGGGGCTCGACAGTTACGAGTCTGAGGCTTCGCTGGGCGAAGCCTCACACTCGGTCGGGTCGCGGCGACCGCTAGCGGGGCGGACCTAGGCTGTGCGCCTTCAGCGCACGCCACAACTGTCCGGGTTAAGCTGAAGAATGTGTTCCTCAAAGGCACTCAGTGATAGGTCCGTCCATAAAATAAAAAAAAACTACTTATTAATTATTATTTTCGAATTACATGTCTATATAGTTTTTTTTAAATTGTTACCCGTTTAAAATTTAGATATTCAGATTGTACTTTAGCCATGAAAACTGTTTACAAACAAACAGTTTTTGCCGGCGGCCATTATCGGAGCATCGGCTCGTAAAAACTAAGGTCAATCGCGTTTCAGTAGCTAGTAGTTTTCCGATTGTACCTGACAACTCTACATTATGAAACTTTCCATTGTAGAGCAAATATTGGTACAAATGTTTGGATCTTAGGTTGTTACTTGTTTAAAATGTATTGTTCTGTGTTTGGTCGACAGTGCAGAATATTTAAAGAGCTGGATGAGGTCATTTCCAATGGATTTCGTAATATTTTTTGCAAATGTAATTCTTTTTTGTAAACAGCTATTTTGTGATTTCAGTATTGAATATTAAAATTACACGGTTTTTCAATTAGGTTCGACACAATTTTATTAATTCTGTATTTATATCTAAATAAGTATTTTCTGTTTTTCCTAAACATAATGTAGTTACATATTAAACTTTTTAGTTATTTTTTTTTTCAATTGCCTCCGGTGCTGTGGCATTCGAACCTACGACCTTTCCGGGCGACTGCACTTCCGCTGATGATGAAAGATGAAAGCCGCTGGATGCAAGCTGCTTCCAACCGGCCAATCCGAAAGTCATTGGGATAGGCCTATGGCTGAAATGATGGTGATGATTGTCATGAATTTCCTACCGACCAGAATTGTGAAGTAATAACTTCTTAGGGTTCCTGGTTAAAATAAGCCGGTTTCGAAATACTAAAGAGGCTGTATGTTGCCAAATTGTGCTAACAAAGAAGCTTTTGTGTAAAATCTATAGGTCATATCATTTAAAAAAGACAAGGCAGTTATAATTGATCGTATTTCTGACCTTGCTCAAGGTCATTGGCTCTAGTCAGCGTCTACACAACAAATCTCGTAAACAGGCTTTTCCTGGAGTTGGAAGACTTACGAGATGAATGTACTACAAACGACCTTAAACACATAATTGGTCGTATCGCACGTTTACAACATTGCATGTTCTCGCTTCTAGAGCCTAGACCACAGAATACATAGGTAACCTAGACGACCTGACTCTCAGGTCACGTTTTTAAATGTGACAAGTGTATAATAATACCCTCATTTGTAGACAATGAAGTGTTTTGACTTGACGCAGATGAATGGTATTCAAAACAATGCAAATATCATTGTAATGTTTGTAACTGATTTTGACAATGCCAAATGAATGGTATGTAATTAAAATGTGCTTACGTCTTTACTGACTTACTGGCAGGCAACTGAGTGCGTCATTTATTTAGGTATATTTTCAATTTTCAGGGTTCTGTACCTCACAAATAAGAGGGAACCATTTGATCACCTCGTTGTCCGTCTGTCTGTCTGTCAAAGACACTTTTTTAAAGATCGCGTGGAAGTATCAACTTCACACGTTCCGCCTAAATTGGACGTCTTAGTAGTTAGTGGTGTGTTACACAAAAACAACTAAGACTAAACTAAAGAATTAGTAATGGACAGTCCATTAATTTACATGCCTACAAGTGTCTATGGAACTGCACTAGTGCGACTTTTTTTAATGTTTAGAATTGTCGTTGGCCGCGAGTGGAACGGAGCCGCTGGATGCATACGGCCCAGAGCCGATCGCTGTGGCGATATAGGGGAGGCCTATGTCCAGCAGTGAACTTCCATCATCGTCAATTCAATTCAAAGTATTTGTTTGTGGTCCATAGGTAGGTAAAACAGAATTGGTTGCATGCTCATAATTATTATAGTTCCACTATGTCCCGCCCTCAGGAATACAAATATTTTAATAAATTAAAATTCTAGGAATCTTTAAAAATGTCATACAGCAGGAATCTTTTTAATTAAAAATCAAAAAACTTATTTAACTTTATTACATACAACAAATTTTAATAGTAACAGAAGTCACATCCAGGATTCTTTGAAAAAATCAGCAACTGTGTAATGGTCAGCCTTGGACGTCCACTGCTGAACATAGGCCTCCCCCAATTACTTCCAGATTGGCCGGTTGAATGTGGCCTGCATCCAGCGGCTTCCTACAACCTTTACCAGGTCGTCAGTCCACCTTGTGGGTAGACGTCCTACGCTGCACTTGCCGGTACGTGGCCTCTATTCCAGAACCTTTCTGCCCCATCGACCATCAGTTCTACCTGCTATGTGCCCCGCCCACTGCCACTTCAGCTTGCTAATCCGTTGGGCTATGTCTGGGACTTTTGTTCGTTTACGGATCTCCTTATTTGTGATTCGATCTCACAAAGAAACACCGAGCATAACCCTTTTCTCCAACGACCTTTAATTCAATTCAATTCAGATCAACATACCAAAGTTTAACCACAATCTGATAGCTAAATTAGTCAAAGAACGGGACAAACAAACATTAATTTAGAACATGTGTACATTCACTATTTAAATCAATGCGTGTAGGCGAGAATAGGTTTAAATGTATTTCATAACTAAACGAACATAATATATAATACATATTGCGAATATTGAAAGAGTTTAATTGTAATAAAATTGGTTTTGGTTGCGAACTTGCGAGTAAGGTCAAGAAATATCGTCATTCACTTCAAGAAAACAATTTATGTTTACCAAAATACAACGTAAATTATATTATTATGTATTTATTTTGAATACATAGCTATCACTCTGCAATTATACTTGCTGATTGTTTGAGATATATTTACGAGTAGTACCGATGTTCTACAACAGCGTCGGGTCACAATGTTTTAAAGCTGGAAAAGAAAAAACATTTATCCCTGCAAATGGCAACATTTGTTGGTAATGTCATTACGATTGTTTGTGACAGCGCGGGCACGTAGTCCTTGCAATAAAATGTGTAAAATAACTATTATTTACTCTATTTGTAGCTTAAAAGTTAGTGTTTAGAATGCTATTATACAGTTCTCTATGTGGATTGTGTTTACAATAAGGTTTATAGTGAATTTCAGCCAAAAATCAACAAGAGATGAGCGCCATAATCAGGCGCGGTTATGGTTTGTTTTTTAACGCTATATTAATGGAATCAACTTATATATTCATTAGTTCCAGTTACAGGTATGTACAATCAAATACTTTACTTCCTTTTGTGAATTATAGATATTCTCCTATGAAGGAATTACTTAGGTACCTAACGTATAATTGATTGATAGAATCTAACCTGAAAGTCATTTTTAAATTATAATCTTGTTACTTTTTCTTCTAAAAAACTTAATAGAAGTTGAGAATGAAATACAGAGCTATCAAGTTTAAGCTCCAGTTCGCCCCAAAACTGAAGATACCTAGTAAATATACAATTTATGAAAATAAGGAAAACTTAAGAAATTTAGAAAACAGCAAGATGAAGAAACCACGACACAAGTATGGAGACTCACATAGAAAATATTAAAGCAGCCTCCTCAGGCTTCAGTCTATATCAATGAAATTGAAGTGGAAACGCAATGGCTGGGTGTTGAGAAAACTACAAATTACCTACTGAAATAAACTTCAAACGCCTGGGTAGTATATACATAATGGGCAATAGACAATACCATGAAAATTGAGCCAATGCCCCATTATTTGACATCTAGCTCTATCACTTATCGGATAGACAGTATGTTGCTATACCATGAAAATGGAATTTGATCCAGTGCACCTATTAATTGCCATCTAGCGCTATCACAGTGCGGATAGACAGTATGTTGCAATACCAGGAAAACTAAAAATTGAGCCGGTGCACTAATGACCTGACATTAAGCGCTTTCACAAAGCGGGAAGACAGTATGACAGTATATGTTGCAATACCATGAAATTAAATTTGAACAAGTACACAAAAATATTAAATGTCTAACGCTACCGCCAAGTGGATAGAATAGTATGGACAGACAAGCATACTCACTCAATTTCAATCAACTAGCGCTACTATCATGAGACAACAATTAGTATGGACAAATGAGCAGGATCACTCATTTTTAAACACTAAGTCCTACTGTTACTAACCGAATAGACAGTATATAGAAATGGGCAGGCTCACTCATTATTAAACAAGCGCTAATATACTAAGAGAATAAAAAGAAATTATGGACAAACAAGCAGGCTCACTTGTTATATTAACTAACCTATTGCTATGCAATTAGTGTTATATTACATAAATAACAAATGAAAAATCAAACAAATTATTTGAAATCTTGCACTGTAAGCTGATGTGATGACAGTATGAAACAATACTATATAAAATTGTAGAACCAATTATTGTACAAAATTAACACAACACTATAATATTATTATTGTCAGACAATAGTGCTAATATCTGATAAATACTATTACAAATAAACAAAGATGGTTTTAACTAGTTCCTAAGGGATTGGATGGAGATAGGAAATTCAAACCAGAATTATTGTGAAAAGCCCTTTACCTCAAGAAAGAAGGTTACAATAGAGATACAGATACTTACTTATCAAAGCTATGGATTACTTTACTGGCCATCTTATTAATCACAAATCTCTATTATAAAGTCTTAGCCATTGCGCTAATGAATCCATTGTTTGGTTCAAAACTCCAAAATAACCCTTTCTTGGTTTTTTACCATAGTCAGATAATGAAGTTGCACTACTGAATAATTTATCAAGGAATTATGTAACTAACCCAATCTTTTACTAATTAATTAGTATTTAAAGGTATTATTGCACTTATGCAATTCTTGGAAGAAATAAATAGTCCTGCAAAATTGCAGTGAAACAAGGATTTTGACAAGACAACGTTTATAAAATCCAGCTTGTGACAAATCAGATGCCATCTTATCAGCTTATACTTCATGTCAAAGAATTTTTGCATAGAAATCCTTCAGGTTAAAATTTATTAACCCTAATCCAAAGTTAATGCCACAAACAAATTGAAAAGTAAAGGTGTTATGGAAGTACCATAAAAACCCTTAAAATATTAGGCTTACATTATTTAATTAAATAATAACCTAGATATTCCAGATTCCTTTCCTTTACTTCATTGTGGTAAACAATGTAATGTACTAAGAATACCTAATTATAAATACGTACTTACATAAGTACCATTATTCAAAATAAGATACATTTCAAAACTTTTGGGAACGCTTGATTTGTTCAGTCCTCCATCATAACGATATGAAATAAGTATAAGATGGACAAAAGTCTGTAAGATTAGTAATATGTATATAACTATTTATTTATTATTTATTAAGCCTTTTGTGCTGAGTCTTTTTCCAGTCGAGCCCAAGCTATATGTGTGGAACCATCTTTTCTTTGGCTGACCTTCTTCTGAATATCTTGTTATGATAAATTGAGGACTATAAAAAAAAAAAAAAAAAAAAAAAAAAAAAAAAAAAAAAAAAATTTAATAAAACCTTATTAAGGTAGACTTCTGTAACCGCTGAATTAACATAAAGGCTATGTGATGATCATTTACCTAATACTAATTTAGTAATTTCAATAGATCTTTTGTTTTTTATATATTTATGATAATAAAATAAAATAACGCTGTGACCCCTATCACATGCTAAGGAACTGCTTCTAATCACTTAAAAGTTCTGATCATAATCTAACAAAATCATTATACCTATTCAATTTCTTAAAATTGAAATATCCCTTTTAAATTACCATTAAGACAGACATTTCTCAAAATTAAGAATAGATAAATTCACAATAAGAACATAGTAGGTACCCCTACATATGTAATTATGGTATATCACCTTAAATATAATCTTAGAGATTACTTTTATTTCATTTAAGGCACTAAAACAGGAACAGTCTAATACCTGTAAAAATTACATAATGGCTTGAATTTCCTTAAATATGACATATTGAAACTAAAATTCTAAACAAAGTATTCTTGTAATTACTAAAGAAGATGACAATCTTGACAATAATGTGTGATGGAAAATAATACATTAAGAATAATTGTACTTCATATAATTAATTCATGTAGAAAACTTAATTTAAATCAATTAGGTATAAATAAAAAATATGAAAGTAAATTCCAAAAACCAAGCCTAGTAACCAGACATTTTAGTAGATACCATAATTAACCTGTACATGTAGAAACATGTCTCAGATAGAACCATTCCCTGTTGGTAAACACTTAACCCGTTGACTGCCCAATAACAGTCAATAAAAATAAGAAATGGGCAATATAGAGTTATAACAGATAAGTCGAACTGATAAATACATTTATCGTATTCAATAATATTTTCTACCATAGCAAAATAAAAAAAAAAAAAATAAAAAAAAAAAAAAATTAAAAAAAAAAAAAAAAAAAATATTAACACATTCTTTCACATTATAACTTAATGTTACATTTATTAAATTTATGCCTACATTGCTGCATTCAAATAAAGCTATAACTGACTTTGTTAAAGAACTTTTTTTTTTCTGTTAGTTTACAATATTATCAACTGATAAAATATTTGGTTTTATGATCCGATTATACGCTCTATCTTGCTAAATAGCATAAGCTACCGTATTGAATTCAATCGATATTTTCAACCAAATTATGCAATATTATTTCCATAATATTAACATTCGGTAGCAATAAGGATGTATCTTAACTATGGTCATCCGTACATCTGTGACCAAAATTGAGGTTTCTAGAACCCCGGTCACCCATCCATTTAGTGACCAAACCTGAGGTTGATCCAATAAGTGACTAAAGTGATTAAACTTGAAGTTGTTTGACCACGGTCACCCATTCATTAAGTGCCTAGATTAAAAGTTGCATAATGCATAACAATTAATGTTTTTAACCAAAAAAAAAAAAAAAAAAAAAAAAAAAAACTTTTTACAGATATGTATGTATTTATGAACCCTCAACAATAACAAATATGCCAACTTAATTACATAGGTCAGTTACTTGGAATTTCCCGTACTGATTCTATAGATTACCGGCCTTAGCTGAGATAAAAAATAAAAGAATATAATAATTGATTGTTAACACGTTGAGCGCTACGCGGAGCCGCAAACAATAGATTTTCTATTGTGTCTAGTTTTTATCATTTAAAGTATAAATATTTTTAATCATTATTGCCACCTTTAGTAAAAATATTAATTGTAATCATACGCTAAGATATTATGATTGCGCACCTGCATTTTTTTTTAATAAGATGCTCTCCTTTCGTTATATTCATTTTAATCTTTTTTTTGTTAGAACACTTTATTGAAATAAGTATTTACAGTACTTATAACAACATATTTGTCTTACAACTGGTCTTCAGGACCAATTGTTTTCAATGTTTAATCACTCAATTATGGAATTGGCTAACAATGGACATTGTTGTTATAATCAGATAATAAAATAAAATAAAAATATATTTACAAAAAAAATAAAATAAAAATGTGATGTAACACTATCGTAATAGACTAGTTATTATTTTGTTTCCTGGCTTGTGCAGTATATTATGTGAGACCTAAATGGAACGTAATTTTACTCTTGACGCATTCAGAATTTCAGACATTCTACGTGAATTCATTAGTTACTCAGCCTTAGCACTAAACTTAAAAGATATGATTAAATATAAGTACCTTTTGTTGTTTTGATTTGCCATCAAACGTCTCCGGATTGTACTTAGTTTTCAAAATGTTTTTTGCATTTTCTAAACTAATAAGCAACTTATTCGCAACCGAACTTCAAACATCTACTCGTAAATATATCTCAAACAATCAGCAAGTATAATTATAAGATTAAACGAACTTACCTTAAGTGAAGTTCAATCTTAATTATACGCAGCTGATTGTTTGAGATATGACAGTCCCAAAAACCCACCCACTAATACTTTGTATTATCCCAGTATATTACAGGGTTGCTCATAAGGCTGTCTTTAAACGTAATGACATTACCAACAAATGTTGCCATTTGCAGGGATAAATGTTTTTTCTTTTCCAGCTTTAAAACATTGTGACCCGACGCTGTTGTAGAACATCGGTACTACTCGTAAATATATCTCAAACAATCAGCTGCGTATAATTAAGATTGAACTTCACTTAAGGTAAGTTCGTTTAATCTTATAATTTCTTATCGATGGAATGTATAATAAAATACTCATTGAGCATTAAAGTTTCCACAACACACCGATAGAATTTGTAAATCTTACCGTAAAATCCGATAAGATATCGACAAAACTTGATAACTATCAAATAGAGACTTTATAACACTTCACAAGATTTCGAAAGGAGAATACTTTGATCGCTATCTCAGTAGATACAGAAGGGGCAGAGCCTCACACTAGGTACGCTTCTATACATAATTTCGCACTTTCAGTCCTTCATAAACAAAACGTAGACCGAAATTTACTGTTATTGGCATTTATTAAAAGGAGCGTAATACAGGGTTACATTGCTAAGGGGTGCCAAATCTTTAGGAGTTCAGAATGAGTAACTTAATCTAACTATGCAAAAAACAAAAAAAAAACACATTTAACTAATTATTCCTATCCGCTGTTAAATATTGTACGCGTGGATAATTTTACTCATTCATGAAAAAATTGCACCGTATGTGCACTGCGTAAACTCCTTGTAGGCTCGCCGTACCTACGCCTCTGATGAATGACCGCGCGGCTTTCGGAGTTTCTCTATTGACTTTATTTTCGGATATTTTAAAGTAATTTTTTTTCGTAACATACGATTAATAAAAATAATGACGATTAAGACGCTTCTTTATAATGTTCCCTAGATCTTATTTTTAAAATTTGGCACCCCTTTGCTATGTAATCCTGTATTTTAATAAGTAGTTACACTGTCATTAATTGTTCAAGGCTTTTGTTTTTTGAAAATTTTATTTAGAAAAATATTTTTTTCAACTTATGAAAATGAAAATAAAGACCCCATGTTTATTCAGTAAGATTGGTTTATATCAATACGCCTAAAATACATCTGTACAACACGCAGTGTTCACGTTAACCTAACAATACAAATAAACAGCGTTCTAAGTTTACTTGAGTTAAAATTAAATTATACGCAAATTGTTTGCGTCACTTTACACCGATATTGCGTTCGAGTGATGGCGCTCGATACGCCACGCTATTATCGATAAATCTGTTAGTAAAATCAAACAATACTGCTGGCCGCAGGTGGCCGCAGGTTCACAGAACACGTTTAACTAGCTGAAATAATAACGGTAATAGTTTTAAAAAAAGTTCTAGATTAACGGATATTTTAGAGGACGTTACGCCGCAAATAGTTCATATTATTATAGTTACATAGTACCTTTCAGTTTAACATCACTGTTATCTAACATAATACGCATTCCGTATCCTACGTAGAGATCATTTTCAGGAGGTGTTCATTTTGCGATGACATGACCTATAGAATGGTTGATAGATTTAATTGGTTTTGCAGTAAAAGGAAAAAGGTTAGTAGACAATCAGTTCATAAAATAAAGCTACTTATATAGGGATTACTTTAACAATTTAACACTGTCAATGTTATAATTCCTGTAAAGTAGAAATTCAATGTTTTCCAAGATGCACGAGGATTTCCATTCAGTCATTTATTTCACTTTTTTGTGGTACAATGGTACCTACAATTTGTAAGTTACGCCATAATAAACGTCTTGTGTAAATCATGCCAGTAAATAAGAAACAAACATTAGCGATAGATAGTTGTATTTACTAGTCGTCTGACAGTTTTTTTTTTGCTGTATCTATGATGTCACGGTGCTGTGAAGGAGAAATCGTATCTGATTATGGGTGAATGAGAGTGAGTGAGAGAGGTAAGGAGAACGAGGTGCAGAGATTATGTGTTGTTCTGTTTTGTATGAATGTCGATGTTCTAACGGATTTTTATTGACTTACTTATCGACAGTAAGACTTTTAATGATAGCATCACTACAAAGAAACGTTGCTACATGAATTGAGAAGTTTATGTCTTCTGTGACGTCAAGTTCTGTTAAGAAAGAAGCAAGCGTTTAGTTACTTTCAACCTTATTGTTAAGGTCTTATGGGATAATATTTAAAAATGATGATGTATGTCATAAGGCGGAAAAAAGAAATTGGGAAATTGAAAAACAGTGACGCAGCATCTAGACGGAGTGACGAAGGCTTAAACCATGACGTGTGGATGTTATGGATTATTCTTGAGAAAGTTTACCAACGTTTATGTTTAGGGATTCGGGTAAACATGTTTTAGGGTCCTAGTTTATTAGTTAAATTCTTTTAGGGGGTGATTTTATTGCGTAAATACAACAACTTTTATTGGGAACAACATAAAATGTTAGTAAAATGGGGTATCCCTAAGGTATCCCATACTAAATAACTGATTGTTGTCTAATCAGATTGAATGGTATTTTTTTTAGATTTCGACGGATATCCCATATATCCGAAGTGATTGCTGAGCAGCAGAATCACCTTAAAAAGTTAGTAAACAAATAAATTAAAGGACCTTTAATATTAGGAAGTGTACAGTAATACAGTTACGCTTAGTTATCATCATCATCATCATCATCTTACCCACGTCAGTTCACTGGACACAGGCCTTTCATTCCATGCAGCACCTTCTCTGTCACTCCTACTGAGTTCGGCATACGTGGCTCTGCTATATCGAACATTAAATGGGCATGTCTATTGCTCAAGGTCATTGGCTCTAGTCAGGTGTCTTAATTTGCAGGTTTCGCGTTTTCTACCGCCGCGTAGGATAAATTCAGAGTGAATTCTGTAGCTGTGATAGCCTAGATTTTAAAAACTATGCTGTGTAGTCAAACATGAACAAACCTTATCATAATACATACGTATTTCCTGAAGCTAGTAGCAGTGCCACCTGCTGCTTATCACTGAGTAGTTTATCAGCTGAAAAAAGCTACCGCGTGCGTAGGCGGTCGTGTCGAACAAACGACATAAAACCGATAAATCGTATCGCCCTCAATTCACGCAGATGTGACGCAAGGGATAAAGCTATTGCGTCACTGAAGCTACACTTTTTAGGGTTCTGCACCTCAAAAGGGAAAACGGAACCCTTATAGGATTACTTTGCTGTCCGACCGTCTGTCTGTCCGTCCGTCCGTCTATCAAGACCCTTTGTCTCGGGAACTCGTTGAGGTATCGAGTTGAAAATAGAACCAAATAAGTACCTACTCAGGTCTACAGTCCCCTAAAGTTATGATCTTCTAAGTTAACGTGAATATGGCCGTTTATGCCGCAAAAAAAGTATAAGTATTTCGACACTCAAAGGAATCAAAATATAAAGGGTACTTTCCGTTGACATAGAACTATGAAATATGGCAAGGAAAAATCGATAAACTATACTTTTGTAATTAATTCGTAATTAAACTGCGAGGCTAAATTCCTGAATTATTTATAATACGTACCTACAAATTTGTACGGAACCCTCGGTGGGCGAGTCCGACTCGCACTTGTCCGGTTTTTGTTTTACCTCAACTCGAATTTAACTAAATGGTAAATGACTGATCAGGAGATATTTGTGGTGCCCACCCTAGTGGTAGTCAAGGGCCTAATTATGAGCCCTTACAACAGTATACTTCAACCTTAGTTTGTTTTTTGGGTTTGACGATACAGTAATTTTAAAAAGTATTAAGGCGAGTATTGCTCCAAAATTAGCGAGTCGACGCGTGTTGGTACGAATATCGCACTAAAACTCATTTAAATAAAAATACAGTTCATAACAGCGCGCTTTGAAACGTGGCTGTTACGACAATCGCTGCGTCTTTAGGCAGCGAAAATTGGGGAAAATACAACGATGGAAAATAATACTTTTCGCATAGACGGAATTTGTTGTTTGAATACTAAAATACTTTAATAGTTTATATATAGTTTATACTCGTAGCTATCAAGTTGGCCTATCAATCGACGTATAAACAAATTAGCATCATTTTTGTTTGGTTTTTCAATGTTTCAATATATTTTTTGCTTCTAAGCAAGTACTTAAAACAAATGCTATGCTCAAAATGTTGTGTGAGTAATGATAATTTTTAGGATATATTTTTAATATTTTTTGGACAATTTGGACTTAATAGGCTTTTGAAACGACATGCTAGTTTTTTACAACTATTGGCTGGTTTGCATTGTATAGGTACTTATCAAAATGTTATTCGCGGTTGTAGTTATGATATTTTTACTAAATATCTACTAATCACTTATACAATTAATTTACCTTTTAGTCATGTTTGTGCGATAATATCGAGTTTTATCAATTTATCATATTTAAACATGACCATAAGTCAGAGAGGTAAATAGATTAATAAAATTATTATTTTTCAGTAAAAATATTTATTGTAGCAGCGAATCACGCGAATCACATTTTGAGTAACACAGTACTAATTCAGGGTCACTATTTGAAAAAAAAATATCAATTTTTGCGGGCTGCCTTAACGATTCTTCAAAATAGGTACATAGGTAGTTAATAGCTATCGTAAAACAATAACAAAGATAAAGGCGTACCTTATCTTCCTCATCTATAATTACTATCTAAGACTAGATATTATTAAATAGAATAACTGTTTCTGATATCGATTCTGCGAAATCATCACTTTTAGGTAATTCCGAAACAAACTCGATAAATCGGCTCCACAAATGCGCAATATTATTTTTTAAATACACGATAAGAGTGGAGTTTTCCATGATTGTTGTTCGACTTGGTTGTCATTATCAGCATTCAGCAAACTGCGAACCCAATCGTAAACTAACCTAAGTACTTACCTACTTTTCGTATTAATTGAGTAGGTTTATTTGCGCTTTTCAACTGTTTTAGTTCAGTCTTAGACGATTGTATGCCACTAACATTTAATAATTACTCGTAAGCCCACTGAAAGCAAGAAACAAAACATTCAAATCCGGTCGAATTAAGATTGAGAACTTTTGGATAAAATAAAATATGTTAAAAAGTATTTACCTAATTAAATTAAATCTTGTCAAAATATATAGGCAAACTTCAATACAGATGTCAATGTGTACTTCGTTGTAATTTAGATTACGTAATTACTGGTTCCTGCTCTAGACTTCGTTTAAGTAGAATTCAGGAAGAGAAATTAAAAACACAAAACTTTAATAAAATTATCCTCTATGCGAGATGAATGTCTGTATGTCTGCCAAATTTCAACTTCAGCCGTTAAAGAACGATTGAGTTTTATTAGTTTTAATTGTATTTTATTAGTTTCATTTGTAAAGACACCTTCGACACCGATGTAATAGTTCGCGCTCCGGACTACAAAGCCCGACAGTTGTTCGAGCCCGCAAAGGGAAAATGTTAGTGTGATAAGCACGAGCATTTATATAAAGTCATGGATGTTTTTAAGTATATTTAAGTACCTATGTTTACCTATCCGTTATCTAGGGGCCATAGGACAAGATTCTTCTTGTTTTCTATGGCATACGCAACATCCCTCTGGACGTCTGATGGCGTTATACCCCCAAGCAGGTAGTTTGTTTAATGGGGTAGGCTTAAGACAACCTGTAATAATACGGCACGTCTCGTTTAACGCAATATCGACTTCCTTAGAGTATAGCATCCTCGGCATGCGCTTCATGGCCACCAAGTATCCAAAACTAGACTGAAGAGCCGGAAAAGTTTCCTGAGACTGACCGAAGCCATCACCACCCAGCCTACACATGCTCGAATTCAGCTCTGGTCCTCCCAAATTCCTCCACCTTTTCAAATTTATATCGCCGTATACACCTTTCTTCTGGGCATGAACAGCCTTGGCCAACCTGGAAGGCGTTAAACCATCTTCGTACAGAGGTTGGGCAATGTAGACAAAATTTGGTAAGGTAGTGGTGAATGTGACTGTGTCGGACCCACAAACTATTTCTCACCTACTCTCTTGCTCTACTCTAAACTAGATCTTCCAGATTTAGGATCATGGTCAAGCGTACTCCGAATAGGAGTGGAACAAAGTTCTAGAAGGAAGAAGATTATGTCCTCTATAACTAAGTTTCTATATGTAAGTAGGTACTCGCTACATAACATAACATAAACAATGAGTTTTTATCCTCATTAGATATTGCAAAATACAATAGAACACAATACAACACGGGTATTAGTGTTTTCTGAAATACCAGGCGTAATCACGTAGACGAAGCGTGATTTCGAAGATGCACCTAAATGAATAAAAGATTTTTTGTGTATAATTACAATACGAGTATAATCTATGTAAGTACCTATTAAATTATACTTTTGTAAGATTGTGTGTTACTAAGTGGCTAAAAGCGCAAGCGCAGCGTAGGACCTCCACCCACAAGGTGGACAGACGACCTGGAAAGGGTTGCTGGAAGCCACTGGATGCAGGCCGCTTCCAACCGGCTATGCAATCTGGAAGTCACTGGGGGAGGCCTATGTTCGGATGTCCTATGGCATGATGATGATGATGTCATCATAATCATCAAAATACTAGGTATAGCTAGGTATAGGTTACCAGCTTATTAACCTAATTAAAAACTTCAAATATTCTCAAATAATATTGAAGTCTAGCTTTAGGTTCAAAGCCCGTCGAGGAGTCATAGGCTGACTGTGCTTATGTGTACTTTTATTCAATTTAAAACGCAATTATTATAAACAATATTCACTAGAAATACCCATTAAGGAGCCATTCATATCATTATTATCAAACTTATGTTTATAACACTAGATAGCAATACTTATCTAAAGTAAGATTAATTTAAAACACAAATGATAATATACCCTACACTTTACCAGATAGTGACGATGTTTTATCGTTTCAATGAATATTGTTGTTATTATTAGTTCAAGAGCGTACTTTAACATTTATCAGTTTACAAAATAAATGACCTCCTAGGTTAAATTATAAGAAAATGAAATTATATACTAAATTAATAAAAATAAAATCGATATCTATCGAATACCAGAATAACTATTAAAAATACGGAAAAATTCACAAAAAAAAAGTGTGAAGGGGCGGTACGAAGTTCGCCGGGACAGCTAGTTGAATATAAAAACAAAAATATTATTTACTACATAGGTGGCTGATAAAGCTCTACGGATTAGCAAGTTGAAGTGGCAGTGGGCAGTGCACATTGTACGCAGAACTGAAGCCCGATGGGGCAAAAAGGTTTTGAAATGGAGGCCAGTGCCCGCAAGTGCAGCGTAGCACGTCCACCCACAAGGTAATAAATAAATAAATGATAAATATTACACAACATCACATACATTGCTCTAATCCTATGGTAAGTAGCTAAAGCACTTGCTGTGTTACAGATATCAGAAACAACAACGGTACCACAACACCCAGACCTGAGACAATATAGAAAGTATTTTTTCTACACTGACCGACCGGGAATCGAACCCGGGACCTCATAGATAGCGACAAAAAGTCCAGCGTACTCGCCTCTCGGCTACGGAGGTCGTCAAAGGTGTACAGACGATCTGGTAAAGGTTGCAGGAAGTCGCTGGATGCTGGCCGCTGCTAACCGGCCAGTCTGGAAATCACTAGGGGCAGGACATGTATAGCAGTGGAGGTCCTGTGGTTGAAGTGATGATGATGATGATGATGACATAGGATGTGTGCGAAGCCGCTGACACTGCTAGTGTATACAGAAAAATATTAATAATAATATTTTAGTCCATTATCAGCACGGAAACATGTTTGAGTAGTCACAAATAAATGCAGTTATATTATGTATAAATTGACTCTACCTCCTAGTTTAGGTATACCTGTACTCTAGGAGACAGATCCTTTCCTTTAATCATCATCATCATCATTTCAGCCATAGGACGTCCACAGCTGAACACAGGCCTCCCCCATTGACTTCCAGATTGGCCGGTTGGAAGCGGCCTGCATGCAACGTCTTCCTGCGACCCTTACCAGGTCGTCTGACCACTTTTCCTTTCCTTTACTTTGCAAATATTATAGTGCATGTACATAATTGTAATTGACGAATATGTAATGTATGAATAAATGTGTATGAGCGAGCGTTTGTGTGAAATGGATTTAAGTTAGTATTAAACTGGAGATAGGTAAGGTAAGTAATAATATTATAGGAATATCATGAAATATCTATATACACTCATATTTGATTACCAAACCTTTCAAGAGGTGATTGTATCGATAAAAGTGAACATATTTCCCTACAAATGTAGGGAAAAACAAAAATCGCTTTCCCATATTTTTCTGCGCAATGTAAGTATTCGAGCGTCTTAGTATGCGATGGTGTGTTTTTAAAGATTTCAAAAGGTCTTTGGTAATAAAAAATAGAGATGTATTGGTCAATGCAGTAGGTACCAACATGTTATCAAAATCATTTTTATAGTTCCGTTTATTTCTTGTAAATTATTATTTAATTATAGTGTAGTGTAGTGCATGATTCTGAATAATGTTCTACTACTCTATTCAACGTAGGTACTCGGTACTTACATGTAGGTAAGTTGTTCTAACAGAGCGGCGTCCTTTTTAAACAGTCAGTTTCCGTAAAATAATTCAGTTAGCCTTTTAAATAAAAAAACTAGAGGAGAAAATAGTGAGTTTCCGACTGCATAAAGTGGGTAATTCGTTTATGGAAAAATGTATTCGCTTTTTTAACAAATTACCACAGTCCATTGCTGAACTGCCTATATATTATTTTAAATCGCATGTCAAGATGATTTTAATGAAAAAGGGTTATTACACTATAAATGACTTTTTAAATAATAAAAATGAATGGAATTAAATACTGCCATGCTCGCACAGTTTCATTTTATCATGTAATGTAAACACACTATTTAAAAAGAGGCTGACAATAGTGACCGAGTTTCTTGTGCTGCTTCTTCTCGGCACTAGCCCACAATATTGTCCCGAAGCAGTGGTAGGGTAACAAAATATATTGGGATATGTAAATGAGCTTAATTTAGGCCTATTTACAGAAATAAATTGGTTTTATTGGTTTTCTATGCCTAAAGCAGGATTTACAATTTACTAGCATGGGCGCGAGGTCAAAATCTTTCCAATTGCTAGACAAATGTCGGCTTTTCCTGTCTTTTGTTTTGGTAATCTAATTACATCTGGCACTTGTAACAGACAATGTTTCGTCCGTGACCTCCCAGAGGTCTTCGAGAAAGCCTCTCCATTGTTCGGTGTGGGTGACCTTAGTCTCAGAGTCTTTACCTCATAACTTGAAGGTCTTTGTCTGTACCTAATACATCATTTTATTGGTAATGTTTATTTCCGCAATTTCATAATAGATAAATACTTTCGGGTTAATTGTTTAGGTATTATTATTTTGGTATTTTTTTATTTACATAGAAGGTGTTATAGTAAGGCGTATCGAAATTTTTAGGATTAGGAGTACCTACCTTGATATGTACAATTTCATTCATTTCAATCAGCTACTTTTGGAGTCGGTGCAAATGAAAACATTCAAACTCTCATCGGATGGCACTGACTCCAAAAGTAACTGACTAGGTGCTTAATGTGTATATTATTTTAAGCTTTTCAGTTTTTTGAAGTCGGTTTACTTTTTTTATATAAAATTTACTTATTTAATCTATTTTTAGTAATACATCCTCAACAAAACGAATCATTTGAGTGCAAAAAAAAAGTTAACGGCTAAACACCGATTTCATCACTTATTTTTCCCACCTTAGAGGTGAAATTTTTTTTTAATATACCATCTTTAAAGTATAAGCTATTTGATAAAGAAAGAATCATCAAAATCGGTTCACAAATGCCGAAGATATTGGGCAACATAGGTACAAAAATCAGTTGGCGCGGTATGGAGTTCATGCAATGTTTGATGATTTTCTTATAGATCCCATCATCAGAACTTGATCAAATTGATATGGGACCATTCCGAAAGTATTCCCTTTGGAAAAAAAAGAACTATCAAATTCGGTTAACCTGGTAAAGAATGATCGCTGAACATACATATAAAAAAAAGATACCGACGTATTGAGAACCTCCTCCTTTTTTGAAATCGGTTAAAAAGGAACTATTATAGGATCACTTCGTTGTTCATCTATCTGTCAAGACTTTTTTCAACAGAAACGCGTAAAGGTATCAAGTTGAAATTAATATAGTGCCGTCATACGAAGAAAAGACGTATCTGATATTACAAAATTAGAAATTACAGAAGATACTGATAGATGCTTCTTTTTCCACTGATTCCGAATATGAATGTAACTCAATTCGAAAAAAAAAAGACAGTTACGTCTTTTTCCTTATGATGGCAATACATACCTTGAACCTGTCAATAAAATAAATTTATCAAAAGATATGGCCTAGGATATGGTTTTGCCGCAAATTTTAACACCCACGAGGGATTGAAAACCTATAGCGGGCTTTTCGTTGATCTATAATCATAAAATTTTGCAAGCAGCAATAACTTATGTAAAGGAAAACGTCTGAAAACCGTAAATTTGAAAATATCATACCCGGAAAAAAGTGGTAAACATTTCGTGACTCGATTCCCGCTATGGACTACTTACATACCTACCTACAAGTTAGTTATTATGAATACTGTTATTTTTTTACAATTGATTGTGTTTATTTTCATAATAACAATTAAAACTCTAATAACACAAAAATAAACTAACCTAAAACTAAAAACTACCTACTCATAAATAAAAGCGTCTATGAGGCAAAGAGGCGAGAATGCTAGAAGCGTTTTCACGCTGAATGTCTAAACTAAGCCATTGAGTGAGTAACGAGCCAGCATTTTTATTTTCTGAAATCGAAATCAATTTTGGAGCAATTTTTCCGAAAAGAAATTTTGCACTCGGTCCCCACGGTCCAAAAGTCTGAACGCCAAATAGCGCAAACACGTAATCACTTGCAAATGACTCGTATTTGCGCCGCTTGGCATTTATTATAGAAAATAACATCAGTAATGCCGTCAATAATCTAACTTAAAGTTACAAAAACAGAAAATGCATTTAAAGATGTAAAACCTCACAATTGCAGACATAATCCCAAAGTCAGCGCCTCGACTTCTGACCTCAGTTTCTGCGAGCGAAGAAATCAACCTTCAAATCCGCCATGCACCGCAACATTTCATACATAGCCTCGCCTGTTAATTTGAGTTTCTCAACTGGTAGATAGATAGATAGATAGATAGATAGATACTCTTTATTGTACACCATACAAAGAAGTTACAATTTGTGTTAGAACTGTCCGTAAGCTTGTCTACATGGGTATACCCTGTAGATCAGAAATGTCGTATGATTTGTTCGACTAAATTTCTGTCATTTTTTAATCTGTAACTGTGCTGTTTTTGTATGGGCGAGGGTTGGCAGGAGTTACCATTTCATACTAAATGTATGTGAAAAATCACTTACTAGTTTCGGAGAAATAAGGTTCCTATTGCTGCTCTATAGTGTATGTGCTTGATGACATGGGTGCAACAACTATTAGACACTGTCTTGTTAATTTCTACTGTCAAACTGTCAACAGAAATGTCAATTTTGATGAAGCTGGTAAGCGTCGTACCTAGGGGCTGGCCAAGGGCGTAACAAGTAACACCCGGGGTCGCAGTTTGCAGTCTGCCGCTGGGGTTTCTACAAAATATGCCTTCATCATCATCGACGTCCACTGCTGAACATAGGCCTCCCCCAATGACTTTCATCGGGAGGGATTGACAATACCCGCAACGCTTGGCAGGCGGATTGGCGAGCGCAGTTTTTATAACATTTCGCACGCAGACGCTGCTGCCCGTCTCGTGCTACAGGAATTAGTCGCCTCTTACGACACGCCTCCTGTTGGCGGTGGGGGAGTATATTCTTAAGGGCGTCCCCACACGGTACGAATATGCTTTTCGAGGCGCAAATTTGAATCTTGCTAAGAGTGCTCATTATGCCCCTAGCTAGTTACGACGACGATGCTACCATCCTGGTAGTCTTCGTGTCAGTAGCAGCTTTGTAAGTTATAAGGGCTTATGTACAACTTGTAGGTAACATTAGGTTTAGTCATATACCAGGATGTAGTCATATATGGATTATGTTCATCAAGCTAAACAACTTTGCCAAAGAAAGATCATGTGATCTGAAATAAGAGATACATATATTTTTTGACCTTCTATGCTACAATGATCAGTTGCCCAGGCTGTTTCTATGGGGAGGGCAAATTATTTTATATATTTTGTCCCGCGTTACTTTGGAAAACCACGGGCCACGGGCAAAACCATATCCTGAAATATGTTACACGTTAAATACTAGTATTTACATGGAATACTGATATTTAAATCAAAAAGTATTTTGTCACGGACAATATTCCTACAAAATATTGATCGTGCACAAACTAAACATCCCCAAAACCAACTCATATGTTAAAATTATTGAAGGAGGCAAAAAATATTTCACAAAAACTAAATCAAAGGGTGTGGTTCAACCCACAAATAACCTCCAACCATCTCCACCTCCTGGGGGGTGATCTGTGGGTTTAACTTTACCTAATTTAGTTCTCCGATTAATTTTTGAGGTTCAAAATTCGAATCTTTTTATTGACAAACGGAATATGTAACACGGTCACATTATCTGTGCATCGATGAATTAATTTCAAAAACAGAACGATGATAACATAAAAAAACAAATTATCGAGACTCATATCTGTAACGAAAATACTAACCGTAACATAGCCGTGTACCTAATGAATAATCAGGTAATTTTTGTGTTATTATTGTTTTGTTTTTGGACATTTTGTTCATCGACGCCATACCTACGAGTATGTGCAAATATATTTGTTGTGACCGCGTAGTACTTATAATGAAATTCAATTTATTATTATTGAAGAATAACACAGTGATGAGTGTAATGCAGTGATGACATAATTACCTAACCTACTTTAGGTTAGGTTTGCATGATACACACAACATAGGTGCTTATAATTATTGGGTAATATTTATATATCAGGTATTGGGCATAGTCGAGCAGTTTGTAAGAAATTTTAGTCAAGAAAAAAAATAGTTTTGTGTATGCTTGCTTAGTCAATGAATTGACAATGAAATTGAAATTTAGTCACGGCTCATTTAATTTCAGTTCTTCAAGGTATTGAATTTTTATATTAAGCCGTCTGTTCTACTGCTGGGCAAATTACTTCTTCAACCTTCTTCTTCTTCTTCTCCACTTATCCCTGTCGGTGGTTAATCATCATCATCTTTTAGCCATAGGACGTCTATGCTGGCTGAACATAGGCCTCCCCCAGTGACTTCCAGATTGGCCGGTTGGAAACGGCTTGCATCCAGCGGCCTCCTGCTATTCGGTGGTTAAGACTTGCCAATCTTTGAGAATATTGTCCAAGTCATCACGCCATTTTCGAGGTCTACCTCTCAGAAGACTTCCGTCAGTATAGGCAGCAGGCCGTACTTGACAACTCAGTTCATTTTTAGGGCACATCGTATGTACACTTACGTGGCCCGCTTCCACTTCAGCTCCCAGCTTAATAATTATAAGGTATTGATATTATTCAGGCAAATTACAAACATTTCCTCAAATCTAAAATGTTTTGTTCTACATACATTTTCTTGGGAATACAGGAACATAAACACAGGTAGATAACGTCGAGCTTGGGTCGGCGCCAAAAACCTTTACAGTCAGCCCAAAAAAATTGTATTCGATTTTAAACTTTGTCACATTCACCTGAAAGAAGTTAAGATTGTATGTATTTTAGGGACTACTGTACAAACAAAACGAGTGTTTCCGCGAAATCGCCATTTTCTTGGATTTCCCGCGTTATCCCGCTCCGCTTGATTGACGCGCCAATTTCGCTCAGTCAGAACTGAAAACTAGTTAATAAATCTTGTTTTTTCGGATATGATTCTGGTTTGCACGTTTAAATACAATTTGTGAAACTTATAGTTTCATATTATTTAATGTTAATACATATAATATTATTTATTTCAGTCATCATATTCATTACCTACTGTGTTTATAGGTACAGTCAGTGGCAAGTCAACCTACCCAAAAAGTTAAAGGTCATTGAGCTAATTTCAACTTTAAGTCCGACATATAGATAGATAGATAGATACACATGATTTTTACAGAAAGATGTACAATTTAGGCGGTCTTATCGCTAATAGCGATCTCTTCCAGACAACCTTTAGGTAGAGGACAACCATTAGATAAAGGGGAAGGTGGTGCAGAGTTCTTAAAATTCTTACCTGATACGAATAGGATTGCATAAATTTATGGCATAGACGTATACATACAGTAATAAATAAATAAAAATAAAATAAAATAAATACATAACAATAATTATACATACATACCATAAACATAAGTACTTAATACTACTTGATATATGCGAGGAGATGTCGAGACTAGCAGTGACCAGTAATATTCTAAGATATAAAGGCAGTTTGTGTCAAGAAGAAAGAAAGATAGAGATCAATATCAATTGAGAAAATTTGACGTTTTGTGGTAGGTTGACGAGCTGTTGTCTGTACATGGCATAGGTACATTTTAATAGAAGGCATATTTATTAAATAGCTTACAGACTAACATATAGACAATCATAAAAACAAGATACTACAATAGGTTATTAAAGCCCCAAAGGCTTTGTATATTTTATGTAAGAACCATTTTACTTACTAAGTAGTTCGTGACAGGTCTTAAGAGGGTTACTAATCTGGTTTATTTTTAAGTTGATTTTGTTACTTAGGTCCAAAATCAGTGCTTAGGTTTAAGAAAATGTAATTGAGCGACATGTTCAC